>SNQJ01S0044527.1:40206-55468 GCA_010110895.2 Picea sitchensis | reverse complement strand
GCTAATTTACCACAAAGAAAGCCACAAAATTTGAACCAATACCTTAATAAAAATTAAACCCCACACTAACCCATTGACCTACAACCAGGGTTGGAATTTGATGGGCAAAATGCTCGTCATGAGGCATTTTGCCCGTCAAATACAGTGTTATTTTTTTATCAAACCGTCTTATCGAACGAACAACCAAATATTTGGACCGTATTTATGACGTTTATTAATGTTTGTAAACTGTCATTAATTTTTATCGACAAGGGGGATCCGAGGATATATGTGGGCAAGTTTGGAATTTCCATCTATCATCTCAATTGATTTGAAAATAGGTGGTCGTTAATGTAATATTAATTGTTACAACATAAATCACCCACCTCTGTTTTGTATTCACTACAATCCTCTGTCAACCATTCATATACCAATTTCTAATGAAAACTGGTGGTGGTTAATGCAATAGTAACTGTTACAACACATATCACCCACCTCCGTTTTGTGTTCACCACAATCCATTGTCAGCCATTTACATACCGATTTCGAATTCCACAATTCTTGTTGAATAGCTAGAGGGGCTCAACCTGGTTGACTCGGCCTTTCAATATATGAAAGCTACAAAATGAAAAGAAGAAACCAACATTTGAGCTTTTAGGAAATCTTGTTGCAGAAATCAATAGAGCAAGGGGTATTTTAGGGGTAGAAATATGGGTGGAACTTCTGAATTTTGCTCCCACTATGGATCAAACACTTGAACTCACCGTAACTTTACGTCAGCCCACCCCGCCGAAAGCTCCCTCCCACTACCCTTAACTACTACTTCAATGCTGCCTGCCGAAAGCTCCCTCCCACTACCCTTATTTGGTTGGGTCGCAAAACTAATAAAATCACACACTTTCGGACTTTAGTCTAGTCAAACCCAAATTCCTCTTCCTCAATACTCGGCCTCGACGAAAGAGATGGAATTTTTTACAATATTCAAGGATTGAATTTGAGGTAAATTGAACAATTTTGAATTCTCTATTTTCATTTCTATTTTGTCATTATGTTGAAAATTCGTTTGGGTTAAAATTTTAAAAACCATTTAACAACTAGGTTCCTCTCGATAATGTTTTTTTAAGAATTTATTGTTTACATATGCATTTGTTTAATTCCTAGAAGTATAAAAACTACGCTAATATTGTTTCAACCCTGCCAAAATTTAAAAACTCCAAGAAGTATAAAAACTAGTATGTCTCTGCGATACTATACTCGATACCTATTCCATAAGAATGTAGTAATAACATTGCACAAGATTAAATAATTAGATTTTGGGAAAAATAGTTTAGGTAGTTTATGAATGGATTGATATTGAGAATAAAGATTTTTTTAGGAAATCATTTTTTTTTTTTTTTTATTATTTTTTTTTAAATTTGAATGAAAATTTTAAAATGTGGTGTTAGAGTGGTAAGAAGAAGAAAATTCACATGAGAAGAAGAAAAACCACCCACCTCTCTATTTTATAAATCTTATAAATCTCAACGTAGGGTTCTGTTTTGCCACTCAACTATTCATTTTTGTCTCATGTGGTGTGTTTTCGCCTTTACTACATATAATTGAAAGTTTTCCCTAATCATAATTATTGAAGAGTTAATTTATTAATAATAATAATCTATTTTTAAGGTCACGGCCAAGCCATACACAAAATTGGTGTATGAGACCCCCTCCGCCCAACGATTTGATTGGTAAAGTTTACGGAGGTATCCATACCCTACCCCCTCTTGATTTGAACTTGTGACCTCTTAGGACACAATTTTATCAACACTTCATTGTTGAAGGACACAATTTTACACAAAACAGTTTTTGATGAGCAATCTCGATACCAAAAAATAAATAAATAATAAAATCTCTTGAAGGGAAAAAAGTAATACAAATTCCAACCCTACCTACACCTATTTACCACCACTACTCCATGCCATAGCACCCCACTAAACTATATAATCATAATTACGCCGAAAGGCGTACACCTATTGACAATGAGCACAATTAATCACCTTTTAATCTGATGGCTAACAATTGAAGATGCTGGCATATTCTTAGTCGTCCTCCCAAATCAATGAATGTGATTTCCTCTTCATAACTTCCTTGTATTTTTGAATGCATCCCTTAACCTGTTTACCTTTTAACATTTACCTAATCATATGAAGAAATTACTGTAACACTATATGATTGCCACGTTTAAATGATTAAACTTTGGATTTAGCACGCTGGCTGTGCTGATTGTAGACGCTAATTTTCTTCTAGTTGTGCGGTTCATTTTCTGGCTGTGCGTTTCATTTTCTATCCGCATCTTTTGGCGTTCATCAACCACGGTTTTGAATCACTGTGCTACTCCATATAAAATGCCAACAATATAACACAAAACACAGGCTAGACACATCCACTTGTCAACACCCTATTAGTATGGTTAGCCGGTACCGTAATCCATGTTACCTCGAGTGTAATCGATATATAACCTCACCTATAGATATATTTAAATATATTGTAGATTGATAACGTTCAAAACATTTCCCGCGCTTCATTTTAAATTGCGTGTACCCGTCTGACTACAATACTAACTCACCATTATTAACAGTGTTTCAGTGGATTTGGAGCTAAAATTTTCATCTGCACAAGGACGAGGTAAGCTTTCTTTTGCTCTGTTTTGTTTTGGCAATTTCAGTTCAATTCATCACAAATTGAATCTCAGGGTTCGAGTCAGGTATAAGGGCTCGGATGCTTGGAGAGATTGAAGGATTTGAACGGAATTGGGTGGACTTATGACGGTTGTATTGTTTAAGTTCCAAAGGTTTCCAGCATTTCAAGGTTTAAGGGTTTTGATATTATTGTTTGGCATGACAATGGTTTAAAATTTTCAACATTATTGGTGGGGTTGGCCAGGGTTTAAGGATTTCAATGCCATGGGTGGGATTCACATGTATTCGATGATTCTGATGCTAGTTGTGGGGTTTACAAGGTTCAATGGATTCAATAGTGCTGAAGGTCTTTGCAAGGGGTTTTGTGTCGTTGCATCCCGTCGTCTGAGATTCCAAATATTGAAGGATTTGAGGTGGGATGAACCGGTTCAGGGTTTGAATTCTATGAATTGGTGTTTTAAGAATTTGATCAGTTTTGGTTAAATATGCAGGGTATAGTGGGGTCCGAAGACTATTGTTGGTTTAGTGTTTGAATTCTATTAATTATTTTTTCAAGGGCACCAGAAAATTCATTAGCTTTGATTAAATCTGCAGGGGTCCCGAAGAATATTGTTTAGTTTTGGAGTATCTGGGGGTTCGAGATTTATCGATTTTGTCACCATGGAATTGGTGGAGAATGAGAATACTACTCATGTTGCCAAGGATGGAGATGAGATATCTTCAACAGAGCTTGACCAGGAGTCCTGTCTCAAGAAAAAGAAAAAGCCAAGACGAGTGAGCTTTGCAGAGATAACTTCCGTGCATGTTTTTGATAGAGATGAAGACTATGAAACACCCCCGGATAATAAACCCAACACTGGAGAAGACAGGGTTCGGACACTGCCAGGTGGTTCCCCGAGACCTAGTCTCAAGTTATTACAGGATGAAGATTTTGATGATCACCTGCAGTCGACACCAACATCTTGTTTGCAAGAAAATGAATCTGAGCAATTTGTTCATGAAGCAGATACTCCTGGTAGCATGTCTGACCGAGGAACACCCGGCGAAGGTCAGTTCCAGATGGTGCTTTCGCATACCTTTTTATACTAGCATAAATTGCCACATTAGAATTCTGCAATTTGACAGTTTGAATTGATTAAAACTGATTACAGTGTAAGATAAAGCCAATATCTGTTCTCATTACGATGAAGAGAATAACAAATAACACTGTGACTGGTGTTTTATCTTACAAGAGGTTGCCTCTGCAAAGGATATTGTTCACCGCAGAAATAGATGGTGAAAATATGTAAAATCCCGATTTTTTATACTTTTTTGTTTATATTATTTTCCTGCGCTTTTGGGATTATGTCAGTTATAGTTTTCAGAAAAGCTGTACTTTTAAAAGCGCCTTTTGGTGAAATAACTTGAAAGTTTGATGAATACATGATCTGATTAACATTTAAATATTACTGATGTATTCTGCAAAGCATATGTCATCTTTTTCTGCCCTTCAACTGTCATTACAAGTACTTTTAGTTTATCTACTATTTGGTACCGCTAGAAATAGTACAAGGCAATTTAGCTTTGTTTATTTTAAACAATTTTGCAAATTTGTTTGACATGGTAAGTTATTGAATCTGCAAACTCAACCAAAACTTGCTAGAGAAACTTTTGGATCAGAACTGTCTGTGGAGTTTTGAAATGTCCAAAATTTCGAGTGGACACTCCACTCATCATCAGTGACATAGAAAGCTAAAACTGTTGGCTGTGCTTATCAATTGGGATTGTATGCCTTCTATTTTCTGCAAGTATTTAATGGTTGCATCGATAGAGTTTCTATAACTTTATTAGCTTTTTTTCCTTGGATGAACTAATGGATGCCACTGCATAATGACTATCTTAAATGAGTTGATTTCTACACGGTATGAATTGATGCCCTTTATCTTCTCTTCTAATTGAACATATGCACATAAACATTTGTATAAATATAGCACATTTATGCATTTGTCTGATTTTTTGTGTAATAAGCATCATTGATGGGTTTCTGCAGTGCAGAAGGAGAGTTCTTTGGGCCAGTTTCCCTATGGCACATTGCACCTGGAATGAGTGCCCGTTCTCCTGTGACAGATGATATTACATTGGACTGCACAACATTTTCTCTGCAATTTGGTAAGCTTATGGTCCCTGACAAAGAGTGTGTCAATCCCATGGAAGAACTCAGAACACCTGCAGTGGAAATTGAAGGGAGGACACCTGCAACAGAAGACTTCAAAACACCAGTAGGGCAGATTGGGAGGCCTCCACAAGCGAATTCCATGGTTCTTACCAAGCCTAAACAACCGGTTTCACGACAACTTGTTTCTGATGATGATACCTTGGGTAATGCCGAAGGAATGGAGGATATGAGGATGACTGGGGAAAACCAATTTAAATTTGATTTCGCAAACATGCATCCTGATTTAGACTCATTGCTGGCACAAAAAATTTCAGAGTTGCAACCTACCATTGGCACCTTGCCAGCTAAGAATAGTGAGGATGCCAAGTTGATGCCAGATGAAGAAGTAAAACAGTCTAGTATTGAGATTCCATCCAAAAATGGCAGGAACACTATTGGAACCTTTTCAGCTAAGACTGATGAAGATTCCAAATTGGTGCTAGTGAAGAGGGCTACCATTGGGACCTTGTCAACTCAGAACAACAAAGATACCAAATTGATACCATATGGAGAAATGAGCCTGTCTACCAGTGAGATTGTTTCTGGAACTGGCAAAAACACCATTGAGACCTTGTTATTTAATAACAAAGAAGACATCAAGTTGACGCCAGATGAAGGAGTGAAACAGCAGCAACAACAATTGGGGTTACGTAGCCCTGGTCAGAGAAGAGAATTAAAGAGCTATGATGATGAAGTACATGGACCCAGTGCTGAGATCATTGCGACAAGACACTATGATGACACCAAAGCGACACTGCATACAGAAATTAGGCAGTCTAGTATTGAGTCTGCACCAGCTAAGCAGAATAAAGATACCAAAGTAATATCTGTAGATGACTCTTCTTTTATTCAATTTGAGGGGGAACAGCAACAAAAACAGAAAGGAATGTTCTGGGACGCAGAAGTGGGCATAGAGCCAAAGGACCCCGTCAATGTAGAATTGAGGGGGTCTATGTCTGAAATTATGTCAGGTAATAACCACAATAAAGGAAAATCAAAAACCGATCCAGAATTAACGGCAAAGCACAGCTATGGATTAATTGAATCTTCATTAGAACATGATGCATACAGTTCTTCTCACACAAGGAGTGAAAACCAAGGGAATAGTAAAGGACAGAACCGGAAAGAATCTTTTTTCCTTCAAAGAGTGAACAGCGAGGGAATGGGAAAGGAGGGGACTGAAAAGGATCTATTTTCCTATAAATACGAGGATTCTGCTGTTAAACAATCTGGTTCAGTAGAAATCCAAGAAATACATGCTTGCTACACTCCATTGAAGGCCGTGCATTCTGTTGCCAAACAATCAGGTTCAGCAAAGCTCCCAGAAATACATGCTCACTTCATGCCAACAAAGGCTGAGGGCTCTGTTGTCAAACAATCTGGTTCAGTAGAACTCCAAGAAATACCTGCTTGGTACACTCCATTGAAGGCCGAGCATTCTGTTACCAAACAATCAGGTTCAGGAAAACTCCAAGAAATATGTGCACACTTCACTCCAACAAAGGCCGAGGGCTCTGTTATCAAACAATCTAGTTCAGTGAAACGGTATACACATTCAAATACAAGAGCAATGAATGAAGAGGTGAGAAGATATATTTAAAAGTATTAGGTTTTAAACAATGGAATTGAGTTGCATTCTGTAAATAGTGATTTCGATAATAAATCTTTTGTATCAAAATATTATTGGGGTTGCTTAGTCTGAGTAGCTATCAAAAAGTGATTCACAACTATTGCATGTTTAGCTTGCAAGGCACATGCATTGTGGGAATCTAATAGGCAAGAGATGTATAAGACAATGTAATTGTGGAGAATTTCATCAATTCTGTGCTCAAATCAAATATGTATCTTTAAAGATCAAAATAATGCTTTCAGCAATGTAATATCTTACACTAGAAATACATGCTTGGTCTTACAGCCAAAGCTATAGATGCACAATGAGAAAACAAAGATTTTAAAGAATGAGCAAAACTATCTCAGCATTTAACTTGTAACAAATGTACAATGCAGGAAGCTAGTAGCTTGGTACCACTGGACATGAAGAGAAATGATCATGGAAATAATTTGTTGTTCTTATCACAAAGGGAATGGAGCTCAACTCATGAAAACATAACAGACTGGCAAAGATATCAGAAACACCAAATTTCAGATTGTTCTACTGATCATATTCCTAAGGAATTAAAGATCTCCAAAAATCCCACAGTAGATAATTGCCTCAAGACAAATGAATTTCTTCATGATCCAGAAAAGACCCTCTCAACTCCAGTATTTGATGGCAAGGGATGTCATGGAAAGAAGCGGAAAAGTGAAGAAATTGAGGTTCATGAAAAGGACAACTTGATAAGAACTTCTTGGAACAACGACTCTATTTGTGAAAGGAAGCCTGCAGAACCTGGTTTTATTGGTAATGAATATGTAGACCATTTGAAAGGACCGATGCATTCTATCAAAAAATCCTCTGTTGCAAGAACCCATCCTGCACTGTATGTTATGGCAACATCACCAACAAAAGCGAGCAATGTATGTTCCTTTTCTTCCACTCGTAATTTCATTCAGCAAAATAAAATTACATTCTTTAGATGCTTTTACAGCAGTTCTTGATTCCTTATAAGGGATCCATATCGTAAATCTTATCAGCCTGTCTCCTTTATCCAGTCTAGAATGTCATCAGATCCATGCCTCGTATAGTTGTATCTCCCCAGATGGGGAACACTTAAGCAATGTTCCATCATCTTCCTAACAACTCATATAAAATCACATCACAGGTATGCATATAGAAAAAGCTTGGTACATCTTCATAGTTACAACTTCAAAATAAACAGTTTAAGTCAAACCTAACTATCTTCTTGTAAGAAGAAGGATGATCGTATTCCAAGGCTTGACCCTCCTATTGCTCCCAGATGTGCCATTGTCCAGGATCGAGCAGCAATCCAGCTTTGGACAGCCCATCAGCCAGCTCATTCCTTTCTATGTACACGTGATGAAAAGAGGCACAATTAAAGACTGCTTTGAGATTCTGAACCTCTTCAAAAATGGGCCTCAACAATTTTTTTTCCAAAATATTTACTCCCCCTGGCGACCAATTTATCACTACTAGTGAATCTTCAAAAATCTGAATTTTAGTAACACCTTTTTCAGCTACGAGCACAAGGGTTGTTTCAATGCCATAAGTTCTGCAAAGTTGTTGGTGCCCCTGCCCAGGCCTGCCTTGAATTTAAGCACATGAGTGTCCTCCAAACAAATAACTCCACCTGCCCCACTGACCTGTGGATCACCTTGTGCAGCACCATCAAAATAAGCCTATGCCCCAGATCTATCAATATCTTCCACAATTATCCGTCTTGGAGGCTTCCCATTTTTTAGTTTGTTTGAAAATGTTGAGAATGCTCATACTCCGAGTAGCACATTGTAAAGCTGGAATAATTCTGTCCTCAAATAAGCTTGCATTCCTCGCAAGACAAATCCCCTGTGCAATGATAAGAGGAAGTGCTTTGTATCTCTTAACTGCCAGATTACCACACCCAGCGATATATGTTGGCCTAGTAAGATCCATTTGTGTTGTGCATCTTGATTCTTTCAATTTTATTTATTTATTTATTTTTTTAAAATTCTGTTTATTGATATGCAGGCACCTGTCAAATTTTCTAAAGGAGAAGACTTGTGTCCGCCTTTGATTACCAAGCCCAGCACGTTGCAAGAATGTTTAAGCTTTCTTTTCCTTCAACGACCACAAGTAAGTTCTCTGTCTTTGATCCTCAAGAATACAATGAGGGGACATAGATTTTTTGTTGATGCATTACTTGCCAATTCCAATCTGTTTGGGTCTTTGTTTTGGATGCTATTTTTTGATGATGCTCTTATAAACCCTTGTTAACTGACCATGGTTTTAGAATGATAATTTATGGCCAGATTTAATCCTCTTTTTAAATGTCGCTGGTTATGTTTATTGTTAACTTTCATTGTACATGTTAGAGATTATATATTATCTCTTTGTACTGTTATACAATGTACCATTGTGTGCTGGATTTTACCTCCCAATTACAGCTTTTGACCATTCATGTTAACATTCTAGTTTCAAACTTATAGAAATTATTGAAAGGGAGGATAGCTGAATGAGCTAGGGCCCTTCCACACTGTCTTGGAATGCGCATTTATAGGTTTTGGTAAGGTTTTAACATATTTAGTGAAAGTGTGTTCATAGCTTTGCCTTCTGCAAGATACACTGAAACAGCTTCAAGAGGACATGGATATGATGAAAAATTCGAGCAATCAGCAATTTCAGGTATTGTAGTTGTTGCATAGCATCAGCGTTTTGTAAAGTTCACTTAAAAGATGATATCTAAGGCTATTCATGATATGTGTGGTGAAGGGCAGAGGAACTGTGTTCCCCTTCAGACGATGCACAGTTGTTTTACCATCTGAACATGTTCAGTTGTAATGCATTTTCAGGCATTGGATGGGAAAAAGCACCTGGAGGTGGAGAACAAACTAATTCTTCCTAATCACAAAAGGTGGAGAACATTGTTCTGTGTTATTTTTTTTTCCAAGGAAAATCTCATAGGGAAACCGAAGGGATGCTTCCCTACATTTGTGGATGACATTCCTAGTAAACCTGTTGGCATAGACTACTGTGCCTGATCTAGGGGGTTCGAACTGGGCACCTGCTGGCACAGAACTAGCCGAATGTCCAGCAACATTGGTGGTAACCAGTTGAGCTAACCCCTTGGGCTTGCTTTGTTACTTACATGGCTTGGCACCAGAGAGCTTTTTTCCACCAGAATGCATTAACTATGGATTTTGACATCCTGCATTTTATTTCTTCCAGTTTGGGATATGTTAAGTGGTTGCAGAAAGTGCTGGCTTATGAGAGATCAAAGTTGCTGTTGCTGCAAACAAAAAAGGATGAACTAATGGTAATGCCATTTACTTGATTTTAAATAGTTTATGCATCAACAACTTTAATGGGTTTTATAAGTTTATATATGCATGTATGTATATTTGCTTTTCAGAAGAAATTCCAAGAATCGCATTCTGGATGTGAGGAAGTGGATAGATTGAAATGTATTTACTTACAAAAGCAAATTGCATTTAATACAAGTGGTAGACCCGTAATGAAAGCCAGAAGTGGGGCAGAAGCAGAGGCTTATATCCAGTTCCTTAAAGCTGAAATTGGGAAACAGGTATAAATCTTGAAAACCATAAAACATGCTCCCATGATTTTTGCATGTCCAAATCTCTATGTTAGGCAGGTTTCTTTTGGTCTTGCACATTGTTGAATTATATAATGCAGAGAAAACTTTAAGGAATGAAATATTTTATGAAGTATAGTTTAATTGGCAAATCTTGTAGTTTTATAAGATCAAGGATACATAATTACCTCAATAATCTGGAAATTCATATAATTTACTTTTTGTTCTTGAATTTTTGGTGAATATAGTTACTTTAGGCGAGTCACAAGATTCTCCAAATTTCAGTCATTAATTTTTTATTTTTAAATATTTAAGCAGTTTTTGGTTGGCCATGTATTTAAATTGCATGATAATTTTGGTTGGTCCTGCACTTACATTGCATTTTAGTATTCCAAGTTAAAGTATGGGCTGCTAGGCCAAAATGCACCTTTTATTTACCATTTTAAAGGTTACAAAGTTGTATGAATCCTAACCTCAGTTTTTGTTACTTTTTAATTCAATTATGAGAGTATTATGGGTTTTGCGTCTTTTTTATTTTAAGGTTTCCCATTTATTTGTATACATTTTGCACCTCTTCAAACAATAATATTTTTGTTGTACTTTGGATTACATATACATGTTTTTAAAATTTACTATTACTATGGATGAGCGTAATTCACAAGGAAATGTTAACGTTTTACAAAAGATTCCACCTGGCTTTGTATGCAAAAGATAAGAAAATTGGATAGATTCATTTAAAAACAAGTTTGATTTATTTTAAATGAAGGATTTTTATCATCATTGTATACACCACAAGCTAAAATAGCTTTAGAGATGTGAAGGATGTCCTCAAGGAAGCTTGTTGTGGACATGGACTATCTTGTATTTCTATTCTAGTATTTGCCCATCTTCATTTGAGTTTGCTATTGGGTAGTTTGTATAGACCAAAATTGGCCAATGTTGTCTTTGGAAATTTAAAATATTGATTGCTAGGGTTTATAGAATTTTCTTGGACCCTCATTTTGGTTCAATCCTCAACCTTAATAAAAGGCATTTGTCCAGAGCTATCCCTTCTCACCTAAGTCACTACCACCTACTATTTGTGCTTTGACTCCTATCATTTAGCAAGTTCCCCACCATTGGATTTTGCTTGAACAACCTGTTATCGCACAGTTTGTAGTTAAGGTAAAAGACGGATGAAAGGAGGTCAAACTGGCGTAATTGAACCAATCCCACCATTGTCACCTCAATGGGATGGCTCTTTCTGTTTAGGGAGGTAAGGCCCAGGGGAGATGTCCCCGGTGACCTGGGGTTTTGAGAAGGCAAAAGGCTTAAGAGCTAAAAGATAATTTCCCCCTCACAAGTCACCACCGAGTAGAAAGTTTGGCTTATAACCAATAAAGATAAAAGATAACTAGAAATAGTAACCAAGGAGTGTACCTGCTCGAGACAAAGCAACAAGGAAACTATGCATATGCAAGATCACTTGCTTGGTTAGTACTTTATATAATCAATGACTTTCTGATAATAAGCAATTGAGCAATAATATTGATGAAGTAAATCAATGTTTATACAATAGCGATGATTACACAATATCACTTCACAACAAATGCTAATGAAGCTTCAAAATAAACAATGGTAATTTATCATCAATGTAACAATGCTTGAAGCAACGCTTTAGTTAATCATTCAATTGCTTTTAAAGACAAATAGATGTTGCAACGAATATGTTTATAGCACAAGTAAAAGGTAGCAACAATAGGGTTAGAAGATTAGTCTAGGCTAGGGTTAGAAAGGTTAGTAAAATATTGTTCAAAGTGTTTAGAAGTTGTTTGTGATCAAATTACTCAATACACAAGGCCTTAGATTAGTGCGTTGCTAGGGTATATGGAGTCAAAAAGGGCCGCAAAGGTTGAAGGACTGAAATTATAATGAAAGACCAAAGACAAGAGGGTTAAATGTTGAGGTGTTGCTAAAGCAAGGCCTCAACAATGAAATCCTAGGGGAGAGAGGCTCACTAGGGTGTAGAAACCCTAGGCCTTAGTGCTCTCTCCTCCTTTAGCTCAATGGCAATAATAAAAACGGCTAGCTTGAATAATGATTGATAAGGTCTAAGACAAGAGAGTTTGTAAGTGATGTGTTGCTAAAGCAAGGCTTCACTAGACAAACCCTAGGGAAAAACGACTCATCAAGGTGTAGAAACCCTAGGTCTTGGTGCGTTTTTCTCCTTCTTAGCTCAACAACAAGGATAAAAACGGCTAGGTTTAAAAGAATAGAAGTAGAGTGTTGCTATGGCAAGGCTCTATCTATCTTCAGAAAAATAAAAAAAGCTCTTGACTTGGTAGGGACATGAGACAAGGACCTTTAGCATGTGCTTGTCACCTAGGGTTTAATTCAACAAATTATAATAATAAAATGCAAGTAAAATAAACCATAACCATTCAATTAAGAAGTGTTGCAGAAATTCACTTACATAAACCAAGAAATCATGTAGCAAACCCTAGTTGTAAACCTTCCACCAAGAAGAAATGCCAAAAATGCCAAGAAAAGTCTTCCTTCAACAAGTGCGCCTCACTATTTCAGCCAAAACCCTAGAATAGGGCGCAAATTTCAGACCTCACTAATGTGTGAGTGAAAGATGATGAAAAAATGAGAGTAAAAACCCTCAATATATACCATATCAATGACCTTTATTAAAAATTAGGTCATTAAAAGGTCGACAAGGCCAAAATACCAAAATAGTACTGTTTTACATTAAATGCAATAAATGAAACCCTAATCAAGCAAAAGTGAGACGTCATGCCCCTTCTAGGGTGATGTTAGCCCTTTCTAGGGAAAATGCAGCCTCCTGGAGCAAAACGTTAGCCCTCCTTGGGCTTCTCCCACCTGCCACACGTGCCAAAACTGCAATAGTTGCCTCCCAAAACGTCCACAGTGCTGGATGACGTCATGGGCATCCTGGGTGACGTCCTAGGCCTTCCAGGGCCAACGTTCCAATGAAGAGGGCACAACCCCCCTAGGCAAGGCTCTGCCAGGGTGCCTCTGTGGAACGTCCGCCTCTTCTTCGGTGCAAACCCCTCTGTCTTGTCTCTGCCCCCTGTTGGGGTCTCAACATTCATGTGGTGGGCTCTTTAGCCCCATGGAGGTTCGAACTAATCATCTCCTCATGTGTACCTATCCAATGTGGTACTTGTCCATCGGGCATGATCCCGCACATGAACAACTACGCCCTCCATGGGCTCATAAGTCACAGGGATCATAGCAATGTCAATCACATCTCATCATCAATATTATTAAACATGTGCATAAAACCCCTTTTACCCCAGCCAAGTGCTCAAAGACATTATACAAATCTGCAATACAAATTTGGAGGAGGTGACAGGGCATCCTATTGGGCTAGTGTCCACTGGAAACGTGATGTTTTCGGAAGAGATTAAATCCAAGTCATGTAAATGGGTGAGGTGGATAAGGGATGTCTTGACAAGGGGTGCAGTGAAAGTAGGGAAATGCAAGGCTTACCTGTGGGTGCCTTTGTAGAAGGCGAGTTGCACCTGTCTTGGATGCAAATGTTTCCAAGCCCATTCATGCCATTTATTCTTATTTCTTTATTGCTTTTTCTTTCAAGAGGCTAATCAGGGGACATTGCCCTGGCGTGGTGGCAGTGTTACCCATAAGTACTTTCACAGAAATGAGAAGGCTGGCTCGTGATGAGACCCCCTTTCTTTGGGCCATGCAATTAAGAACCACTACCCTGACGTGGTAACCGACTGCTAGTAGTGTCATACCGTTAGGTACCCATGGACCTAATAGGCTGGCTTGTGATGAGACCACCTATCCTCTGACTAGGTCTTGTTTTATTATTTTTATGGGTCCCTCTTGTTTCTTGCTGAGAAGCTCTTTATTGCTTTCTCGGGGATCCCTGGGCGAAGCATCTCGAGGTTTTATTTTTAGGCTTTTATCTTTTGCCAGCTTGCTTTTACCTTCTGGGCCTTTAGCCCCTTCTTCTCACAAGGCAAGGTGCAACTCTTAAATGATTGGCCAACCCAATGCCCAGACAAATGTAATGGGATGGATGAGCGGAAGCAATATGGAAAAGTGGTAATATGACGGGAGCGAACGATGACTTTTCAGAAATCCCCCAGTGGCAACTCAAAACCTATGGGCACATGCTTACTAGGGCATCCTGTCATTCCCCCTAGACATGGTCAAGTGGACAAGTTTAAGGTCCAAGCGCTTGTTAGAAACAAAAGGAATTAAATGCACATATTCAAAGGCTTTGAGGATCAGAGTGACACATACCATGATACCCAGACTCATTACCTCATGGAGCAAGAACCATCTCTGATACAGGACCAAGCCGAAGGTGATGGATGCTGTTGTTGCTGACAAAGTGGAGGCGCTGAAAGGGAGAAAAGATGGGCCCTCCAGGGCCATGCTCAAGTTGATCTGGCTCTTGGTACTCCATGTCTAGTACTTGTGGGCCTTGAGACATGATCTCCTAGTTATACCTAAAAGTGGGGGATAACACAACCATCTAAATAATACCACTTGATGTTCATAGCTCTTTTAGTTTTAATCCCCATTGTTGGTTTGTAAGAGTCATTTGAGTAAGTTTGCTTTAATCCGCTTTCCCAAATACTTTTCCATATCATTCATACATGGATGGCTTCCCATTATTCTTTGTTTGAAGGATTTCAAGAGGTTGTAGATTTTTAATGACAAAAATCAGCAAATGAAATTTCTGTCATACACTTAGCAACCTAGAGATAACTGTCTTCATAAATTTCATAAATGCCTTAAACCCACATTCAGAGATTACCATAAGCAGAAATACACATTGCTAAGCAAAATAACAGCGAAAAGAACACAGTGGATAGCAACCCATAACACTCAGAAATTTAGGCAAATGCCAGGGAAAACCCCAATGTGGGGAAACCCAACGAGAGAGAGAGATATTCAACTTTCAGGAAAGTACATTACAGCAACAAATACACATTTCCAGCCAAGGAAAATACCTCACAGCACCAAAACAATCCCACCAAATTCTACCTCGTTTTTCGTGCCAAAACGGTATTGCTGTACGGCCTGCTCCATACCTCGATTTCTGTAGAAAATCCAGGTCCTATCAGCAAGTCTTCTTGGTCTGTCTTTGACCAAGCTAAGACACTAAGTTTTCTGCTGTCATAAATTTGTTTTCTGCTGTTTTATAACAGCCATCTGAAGTTTTAGTTTAGCTGATGTGTTAT
>SNQJ01S0044526.1:53330-68450 GCA_010110895.2 Picea sitchensis | reverse complement strand
TGTTGCTATTGTTTAGCATCTAGAAAACACTCGTCATGAGATGGTAGGTTGGATTTTAACATACTATATACATTCTAGATATGAAATTAGGTAGGTCAAATCACTCTTTAGAATACCATCTTTACATATTGTATTATATTCATTATATTATATTATATTATATTATGAGAATTATAAAATTTGTTGACTTATAAAACTAATAAAAAAAACTAAAATTTTTACTTAGTTTTATAAAATTAAGTGTATGAAAAATAATTGATGCCATTTAAGCCCTTTTTGTTTAGGAGTTAGAATTTTTTTCTTTACGATTTGTTGAACTAAAGTTTAAAAGGAAATTTTACTCCACCCTCTCAAACATAATAAATAAATAAATATTAGTTTAATTATTTAAATAATAAAATAAAACATAGAACATACAGCTTTAGACAATTCACAATTTTTTAAAAAGTCAAATGCAATTCGTACATAGTGAGCAATGAACTCATCGTTGTAATCCCTCATCGTTGTAATCCATGCGATAGGGACTAATAATATATCCATATATATATTGATAAATACTAATAATATATCAATGTATTGATAATTTTTCATATGTAATTAGTCGTATAAAATAATTTATTAATAAATTTATATTAAAACTTTTTTATAAATATTAAAATATTTTATTAATAAATTTATATTATTATTTTTTTTATAAATATTAATCTATAATCCTGAAAAGACAAGTTCAAAGATCACCACTTTTATAAACGGCAAATTTCCCAAATTAAAGTTTAATCCATTAACTATCCTTGTTTCCAACTTCAGCTCAAAAGAACCCTATATAAAATAAATTGAGCATTGCCTCCTTTTGCTTATTGTTTTTAAGATATAGAAGTGTAAAGCTAATGTTCTTGTAAGTTTATTTATTTTTGAAATTAAATAATATTTTACATTTAAAGTATATTGGGTTAACAAAATTTATATTTGAAAAAATTAATGAAATTTAAATTTAAGAAAATATAATGAAATTTTAATTGAGAAAATTAAATACAATTTGATATAAGAAGTTGAATTTGATTATCAATTGGGTTTAGATCAGGTGATTGGGAGGAATGATTGTGTCTCTTTACAAGGAGTTGACTGCATTGATATAATTCCTTGGTACATGATATTAATTTCCCAAAGTGTCTCTTTACAAGGCATTGATTTCATTGGTATAATTCTTAAATAACCCTTTTGATGGACCTAAGGCCAATGGCCTCCACTAGGAACTCTACTATGGATAACAAGATCAACAATATGGAAACCACCATAGGGTAGTTGTCCACAATTATGCACAAGCTTGATGGCCTCAACACCAAGGTCACCTCAATCAATGCTAAGTTTTAGTTTGAGTTTAATGACCTAAGAAATGAATTTCTCGGCCTTAATACCCAAATCACTATTATTCTCATAGCCAAAGAAATTTAGCAGGATCTGGAGGTGTTGCTAGAAGGGGGTGATTCTTCTAATTGGAGAGGGTATCATGCAATGTCACATTTTTAGGCTAATAAACACAATATGTGGCACACATTTCCTAAAGTAAACCTGAACATGTTTGATGGTTTAGACCTAATCGGTTGGGTTACCCAAATGGAACACTATTTCTCTCTCCAAGAAATTACAAATGACTTGACAAAACTTAGAGTTAGTGTGTTATAATTGGATTGAGATTGTTGAAAATGGTGGAATTGTCATAATAATCTCTATGGAGGGTACATTGCTTAGACCTAGTTTTTGAATGCCATCTACACTTGCTTTGAAACAAAGACACATTATTTGGGAAGGTTGACCAAGTTATGCCAAACAATCACCGTTGAAGAATTTATAGTGAACTTTAAGCGGCTCACCATTTGCATAGAGGGAATGCCTAATTCTTTTTTCAAAGAATGTTTTATTAGTGGTTTAAAAGAGGATATTTGAGCACAAGTCTTGATGTCTCAACCCATGACTTGGTTTGAGGCCTCCTAGAAGGCTAGAGAATCATAAATAATGTCCAATGCACATACCAAAAGTTCCTTTTTATTCCTTAACCATGACTCCCTCTGGAACCTACAACCACCCCCTCCCCCTCTCATCCCTTATGGGTCCACAAGTTGACCCAAGAAGAAGCATGTGAATGCCAACACCACAAACTTTGATATAATTGTGATGCAAGGTATTTCAAAGGGCATAAATGTAAGGAAGACAAATTATTTCAAATTGACATGTCCCAACTTTACCACATTGATGAAATTGTTTAGGACACCATGCTCAAGATAGAATTAGCAAACGCACACCTCCTCATCAGGTAGAACCCACCTTGGATCTTCCTAAGGAGGAATTCCAAGTTTCCCTCCATGCTTTATTGGGAATTTCATCCACCCGAACCTTAAAGTTGATTGGCTACATCAAGAACCAAAATTTGATTTCCTTAATTGACAGTGGAAACACTCACAATTTATTCATCAATGAGTGGTAGAAGAAACCCATTGTTATGTCCATGCAGTGCACAATTTTCAAATTATGACAGCCAATGGTAGTATGATGAAATGTGGTGGAAAATGTGAGAAAGTGAAACTTCAAATGGGGGATTATTATCTCAAATATCACATGTTCACTAATGAAATGGGCATCTATGATGTAGTGCTTGGAGCATAATAGTTATGATCGTTGGGTTTGATTACCATGGATTTCAAGGAATTATACATGAGCTTCACTAAGGAAGGCCATCACCATACTCTCAGTGGGATAAAGTTTGAGTTCTCTGAATTTATCATCTCTCTTTGTATGGAAAAGCTATTAAATAAAGGCTACTTTAGAATTAACTCCCAATTCAATGCCATTTAAAGTTTGGAAAACCCCCCATAGGCAATGATGGGCCTTAACATTGCTTATATAGAAGGTCCATAATAGACACATTTTGACCATGATATACCTAATAATTGTTTTAATTTGACCATGATTAATAGTAGTCATGGGTATTTTTGTATGTTGCTTAAATGAATGGTTTTTGAGATGGAATTTTATGAGAAATGGTACCTTTTTGATATAATATCTATGGTAAATTATATGTGTAGCATTAATCAAGCAGGTCGAATTCCCCTTGAGAAGAGGAAGGTCCCAGCAATCAAGGGGCCTTGTCCCCCACCTACCTCCAGGGCACTACCAGTCTATTAATGACCACTCCTTATAGACTGAAGCTCGAAAATATGAAGATATTGTAATACCCCTAGTCCGAACCCCAATTGTAAATGTAAATGTAAATGCACATATAGGTTGGTGAGTTGTTGGCACCCAAGTTTTGGGTTCATTTTTTCACACACGCACCAAGGGAGGAGTGTGTGCCCACTTCATAGTTTTGCGTGCACCTGAGTAAGTGCACAAGGATTTCCTTGAAGTGTGCATCAGATCGGGTTTTGTAGCCGGGATATTTTTGGGCCAAAGAGCCTTTGCATATATGTATTTTGAGGCCAGAGTGTCTGTGTAGTTATTAGGATGGAGAGCCTGGATGCTAAAAGGCCAGTGAGGCTATATTTGAAAAAATGCAATCACACTCATATATTAATGAAAACATATCACTATTGCATACCAATCAGACGAAAAGAGACAGAGGGATAACTCCACTGGAAAGAGAAATGGAGGCTAAGAGTTAGGATGAGGGGCTAAGCCAAGGGGGCTCAATCCCAAGAGAATATTTAATAATATTTCCAAAAGTATAATTTATCCTAAGTTCCTAAGGGATGGGAATGAGTCAGGAAGTGGAGATAAGCTAGTTCTTAAGGCAACACACGTCTAGTTATAATCATGAAAATATAATGTTGGGAATTAGTGCATTTTGTAGGGGGATTCACTCATTCCTTCCTCATTCAGAGTCTCACTCCTCTGCTATGCACTCGTACATTGCTTCCATCACATAAAATGTATCTTGGAAGGCTTGTGTGTTGTTGAAGAGGCAGGTTGTTAGTCCCGTGTGTTGTTGAAGAGACAGGTTGTCAGGTTCGTGTGCTATTGAAGAAGTGGGTTGTTAGGATTGTGAGCATTCTCTCTACATGAGAGATTTATTGGGAATTTTTTCCCAAGGTTCCAAGCTACAACTACAGGGCTCTGAGACTTCCTATCTGCCCTGTTGTTGAAGCCTCATAAGGGAAGTGGGATAGTTGAAGGAATATTGAGAAAATAAGTGGCACACTTCCTGGGGTGGGACAG
This sequence comes from Picea sitchensis, assembly GCA_010110895.2. NCBI lineage: Eukaryota > Viridiplantae > Streptophyta > Pinopsida > Pinales > Pinaceae > Picea > Picea sitchensis. The sequence goes on along the minus strand of SNQJ01S0044526.1, from coordinate 64,241 downwards.
GCATGTGGGGAATGAGGGACTGTAGGATGTCTTCTAGAGTTTTCACCTTTGTCTAAGTATTTTAGCTATTGATAGAATTTATCCTAGCTTAGGAATCCTTTTCCTTGGTGGAGTTTAATCCCCAGCTCGGGGGTGATCTGTTGATGAGAGTTTACGAGTGGTAGAGTCTATGGTTGGGAGGAAATTCCAAGGTATGGATGTAGTTGGTGACTTTTTATAAAATATAAGTGTATTTTATGTGTTTTTTTTAATTACTATGTGCTTAATTATCTATTTTTTTGATATGGTTTTTTATGATATGATCTTGCATGTGAATATTTGTTGTTATTCCAAATAATGTTGTTCAGATGCAGAGAATTTAATTATGTTATTGGTATCAGAGTTTTGTACTTTGGAGTGGAATTTCCCAAAAGGGAGTTGGGGACGCTAAAATTTGGTATCAGAGCTCCAGTTTTTACACTGAGCTTAGATGGGCCAAATTAATAGAGTGTTGAAGCAGGGATTCACATGATATTAATTTTTAGTGGATGTCTACAATATGTTTGAAGAAATTATTATAGTGAAATTGAAGGAATATCACGAGAATTTGAAGAAAAGGAGCCCATCTATTAAAAATGAGCAATTTCCATCTCTAATTGGGATGAATTTAGGCCTATAAATGGTCGAATTTAGAAATTATAGTGTGGCTATGGCGCCCCTGATAAAATTGGGTGAAATTGGGAAAATGCCCCAATTTCTATAATGGAATTATGGAAAATTTGACATGGAGGTTTCAGATTTTAAGAGGAGAGGTCATTTTGACTTCCAAACGACTAATTTTGTCTTAGACAGGTGAGTCAAGAATTTCCATGATGGTCACAACAATCACGAGTCAAAATTATGGAAAAAACAATTGAGCAAAGAAAGGATTCGCATGCACTAAGTAGAGGAGACACACAAAAAATATGATGCGCGGGTGTGTGCACTAAAATTTGGTGCTATGTAGAGAAGAGCTTGTGGCACATGCATAGTGTTGGTGCACAATGTGTGCGTGTTGAATATTCACACTGCACATAGCAGATTTATTATGTGTGCATCACTTTGGCGCGCGAAACAAAAGTTGTTCTCACTGAGTATCGGTGCACAATATAAAAGTTGTATGCGCTAAATATTGATGTGCGATATAAAATACATGCATGCTAATTATAGGTGCGCAGTGAGAGAGTCATGCAAACTAGATGTTGGTGCACAGTATAGAATTTGTGCACACTAGATGTTGGTGCATGGTGTGGAAGTCGTGCGTGCACTAGATGTTGATGTGTGGTATGGAAGTCACACACACTAGATGTTGGTGTGAAATACAAAATTCACACTCACTAGATGTTGGTGCATGTTGTGGAAGTTGCACAGGAACAAGATGTTGATGCATGGTATGGAAGTCACACGCACTAGATGTTGGTGTTCAGTGCGGAAGTCGTATACACTAGATGTTGGTGCGCGGTATGAAAGTTGCGCGCACTAGATGTTGGTGCATGGTACGGAAGTCGTGCACTCTAGATGTTGGTGCGCGGTGTGAAATTCATGCGCACTAGATGTTAGTGCACCATGCAGAAGTTGTGGGCACTAGATGTTGGTGCGTGGTGCGGAATTTACGTGCACTAGATGTTGGTGCGCATTACATAACTCGCATGCACTATAAGGTGGTGCATGGTATCAACGTCATGTGCACTGGATGTTGGTGCATGATGCGTAAGTTGTGTGCACTAGATATTAGTGCGCACTATAAAAATTGTGTGCACTGAATAATGGTGCGTGGCATAAAATTTGTATGCACCAGTCATTTATGCACAGTGTAAAAGCTATGTGAAGTGATTATGGGTGCTCAATGCATGCGCTAAATTTTGGCATTGCACGTACAAAACTTGTGCGTGTTGAGTATGGGTATATAATTTAGAATTGGTGTGTGTGAATTCAAGTTGGCGGGCTATCACAACAAAAAAACAATGATTTTTCTGCACAAATTTTCGCATTTTGAAGGTCATAATCTTGTGTGACATTTTAGAGTGCCTAAACAACTTTTTTAGGAGTTTTAATTTTTGAGACTGTAACTACTATAGGCACTATATATATTCTTTTCATATTAAATGATAAATCTCAAAGAGATATTTCTAATGATGTAAACCATTTTTCAAACGAAGCTATTATGAGGAAGTTATAGGCCAAACAATGGAGGGTAATTTTGAGACCCAATTAACTTCTAAGAGCTATAAATTCCTTCTATGGAATCAAATTGGGGAAAAAGAGAAGTCTATGGAAATATCTCGAGGCATAGAATAAAACTACATAGTCAAATTCAAAATCCGGGCACATAAAAATGCACAGGAGGACATAGAAGACACATGTAACATTCAAGGATGAAAATATAATTTGGCCTTAAACTTCGGCAGGTCGTATCTAACATCCCGAAGCTCAGATGAAGGTGAAACTTGGACAGATTTTCCAAAATACAATTATGAAGGAACATAGTTAGGATCCTATCAAAACGCCAAAGGAGCAAGTGCAAATATGCATGAAGTACAGTTAAAAAAATTGCACTTGGGTAAAGGGTGAACAAAAGGAATAAATGGGTAATATTCCAATGACCATAACTTTCTACTCAAAACTTAGAAGTGAGCAAGGACGTAGTCATTGGAAAGGTATTGGACATAGAAGTCCAATTATTCACCCATAAATTTCAATTGGGCAAGTAAAATCACAAGAAATCATAGTAAAGGACTCTTGTGCACTTATGGAACAAAACTGTGCATAACTTTCATGAATTTGTTAAATTCATTAGTCTAATAGTCCTATTGCCTACACATTTTGCAGAGTTAATAAAAATTAGATCAGAAGCATGGAAGATGCATAGAGAAACTACAACCATGAATATGAAGTCAGAGGGTTGTATGTCAATATGGGTAATGAGGGTACATAATCTAATGGGTATAGAGAAGGCAAGGAGGAGAGCATGAACCCGATAGAGACCATAAAGGGTATGAAAAAATATTTCCAAATTTATAAATTTGACAATGAGACGCTTATGAAAGCGAAGGAGAAACAATATGGCTTCAATACCAAGTTGATGGAGAGCGTGGAAAGAATAGAGAAGAAAATGGATAAGGTGATAGAGTCAAGAAATTCAATGAGTCACAGGTCTCATGATAAAACAAGAGAAAGAATAAGTGTTGATAGGAATCATCACCACTCACGAAAACATTCATTTAGGAGAGCACACAAAAATTTAAGTCTGTCTTCTGTCAGAAATCATAAGAGGAGGGTTGGGGTAGATGAGCTATAGGGGAAAATGAATAATATCAAGCCTTCTACCTTTGATGGTGAACTCAAGAAATATGAGGATGAAGAGACCTGACTACTGGGCATGAGGAAGTACTTCCGGTTGCATAATTACTCTTCACGGGAAGGAGGGAGAATTTTCATCTACCAACTCAAGGGAAAAGAATCAATATGGTGGGACCCATTTTTGCAAGTGAAACACAGTGATGAGAAGAATATTGCTTGGAGGGAGTTTAAGAGGTATTTTAAAAATAAATACTTAATAAAACATTACTATGATAAGAAAATGAAGGTGTTCTTTGAACTCAAGTTGAGGAGTATGACCATAGATGAGTATGATAGGAGATTCTTATAGTTGCTGAAATATGTATCTTTCATCAAGGATGAACAATTTAATATTTAAAGGTACCTAAGTGGGTTTCCATCATTTATCAATGATAAGATACAATATGGTTATCCCAACACACTGAAGGAAACCATAAGGAGAGATAAATGCCTCTTTGACCAACATATAGGAAGACCAACCTTCCAAAAATATTTGGAAGACAAGAAGAAAGTCAATATGGAGCAGAGGAAGAAGGGGACCAAGCCACCATTCTTCAAAAACAATACTCAGGGACAAATAGCTTCTAAAGAGATCATAATGACAGAGTCAGTGGATCAAAGACCATGGAAACAACCTATGAAATGATGGGGTTGTGAAAGAGATCATATGTACAAATATTTCCATCACATAGGTGAAATAGCGAGGAGTATTCATAATGTACAACATGTTGATACAATGAAGGACATGGAAATAAATGTACCTAGGATATACATAGCCTTGGATAACAAGAAGGTTGAGTGTTAATCAAATATGATTGAAGTGGAAGGTAAGATCACCAACCAACCTGTTAGTACCATTTTTTTCCTATCAAATAAATGAGGATGAATGAAGTTATAAGGATTAGATAAAATGAGTTAGCAACATAAGGTCGAGCTTCCATAGACTCTACGTAGCCCAAAGTCAAATGTTCTTAAGGAAGCTTGAATAAAACAACATAAAATATGCATCCTTGTGTATATACAGAAAAAATTAATCCTTTAGAACTTGTCGTAGTCCAAAAGGGGCATGCCACAGTCTAAAAGGGGCTTGTCGTAGTCCAAAAGGATCTGAAGTGAAAACACATGGGCTTATCATGAGACCGTGACCTAAAGGCACAATATTTTGAGAGTTTTTCGGATTGCGAGAGATCGATGACTCAAATCACGTCACACACCCAACCTATTAAATCAGTGGTCATCAGAGTTCCCCTTGTGACCTAAATATGAAATGCTCTGATGGGTGCACCGCCGACAAACAAACCATATTTGAGAGGCGCAATCAATCATGCCGCATAAAATATCAACGATCTAGATATTCTCTTGAATGTTAAATTCTCCTAGATGAGGGTCACGTTAGCATGCCAGGGAGATACTATCAGATCAAATAAGAGAATTCCATGTGGACATGTGAAACCCACCATATGCATAGGTAAAAATATCAAATATAGGTGACACATGTCCTGCTCCCCTGCCACATCAGTATCACCATGGGCCAATAGAAAGTCGCCACGTGTCCAGAGTGGCGTCAACATGAAGAGTTTTGCCTTATCCATTTTTTTTGTTCAAGATCGGGAAATATTGATGGCTCTCGCACGTTCCTAGTTCTTCCCATGGATCAACAATCGTCATAGTTCCTGATTCATAGCCCCTTTCGAGCCTGATCCTTCAACACTCCGAATAGGCAAATCTGATCAATGATCCATATTTGAACCTATTTGTGGCGCCAGATAGATGACTCTCCTATTTTCGGTGAAATATCAATGAAAAATATTAATATGTAGATCATTGTTGGCGAGATGCAAATTCAAACCCACGATGCAAGTTTCCACAGTGTCGACGATGACATTGTCATCAACAAAATGCAGAGGAGATGAAAACATGACATGCCAATAGGGCCCTATCAGAACCAATCTGGAGCTTCCACATGGACATGTGAAACCCACCAAAGTCACCCCAAAGCATATTAGATATGGGTGACACGTGTCCCTCCCCTCTGCCACATCAACACCAGCATGGACCAATGAGAAGGTGCCACAGGTCCAAGGTGGCGTCAACCTAAAAATGTTCATGCATTAGCCAATTTTTTTTTTTGAACATGGTTAGATCAATGAACCTCATTTGATATCATGTTCCTCATATCAACGGTTGATATTAGTCATCGTAGTCATCTTATCAGAGTCTTGTTTGAGCCTAATCCTTTAGCACTCTGAATGGAGCACCTTCGATTGCCGACCTGTTGGATAGGCAGTTTTGGGACATAATTTTGGTAAAAAATAAAGTATATAAGAAGTGTGCAGGAGAAGGAGGACTAGGGATTGCACAACTAAGGCGCATCCATGAGGACTAGGGATTGCACAACTAAGGCGCATCCAGGAGGACAGGGAGCATCGAAGGCACATCCATAAGTACAATGCCCAGTAATCATGAATAAAGAAGGAATAAAGAAGAGAATAAAGTAGGAGAAGAAAGCGAGCGAAAGGGAAGGATGACAAATCGACATGCTAAAGATGGAAGGATGTGCAAAAGAAGGAAGAACAAAAGAAAAGAAACATGCAGACGGAAAATCAAGTGAAAGCAGTCGAACAACTAGTTAACTGGAGTAGTCATACCTTGTAATAGGGTTTTTTGGGAAGAACCAAGTAGGGTTTTAAGCCCTAGATTGTATGCATAAATATGTAATAGGTTGGGAGAATAGGGTTTTGTTGGTTGGTTGTTGCTCTTTTGGGGTTCTCAAGTTGTTGTTCCTCCTCATGTAATTGGGTTCATGTTCTTGATTGTTTGTTCTAGTCTGTTAAAGAGAGGAATCCATGTCTGAATGTAAGAGATGATGTAGAGAGAGAGAGGTTTTCACTACAGAGCGGCTAGGGTAGGAGAGGAGAAAGATAACCGTGATATATCTTTGTAAGAGCAGTGCGCAGGACAAAAAAATTGAAAAACACATAATAAATAAGCAATTTCTTGTGGATGTAGCCCAGAGTTGGGTGAACCACATTAAATATGTATCGAGAATGTCAATACAAATACTACAAGACTTGTAGATAGGCTTACCTCAAAAGATTAAGAGCCGAGGTGATGAAGCACAACAAGAGATAATAAAAATAATGGACGAAAGAGCCCAGTTACAACAATAGTATGAAGCTTCACTCCAACAAAAGAAGGAATTTGAAGGTTGAGTGGTGGAGGTAATGAAGGAAAAAAATGAGGCCGAGGAAAGGACAAAGAAATCCTCAAGGAAAAGGATGAAGCTAAAATTATAGAAAAAAAAACCCAAGTAGCTATCCAAAAACTATACAAGGTCATTCCAAAAGTCCCCATAGTAGGAGAAGCTACTATGGAAGAGCAAGTCTTAAAGATCAACGAAGTCATCAAGGGATTCATATCGCGGATAGAAGATCTACAATTGTGTAGTTCGCTAGAAAAACCATTGGAATTCAGAGAAGGAAGAGAGAGAATGGTGAGCACAACAATCAAAAACATTAAGAAGATAAAAGAAGAATGTGCCAAACTCTATGAGGAGAGCGTGCAGATCTAGATCGACTTAATGAAGGATCCAAAGATGAAGGCTGTAGAGGCCAAGTTAAGAGAATCACAATAAAAGGCACATCAAGATTCAGAGAGGATCACTAAACTTATACCAACAAAAGGTATGACAACAATTTTGGAATAGAGGCAGTCATACATGGAAGTGGAGAAAATGAGGGACCAACAAAAGATTCTTAAACAATGCATCAGACCAATACATGAAGAAGTAGGTTATTCTGAAAGGGCTGATGTCTGGTGTGTTTTGTTGGTCAAAGATAAATCGAACCTAGGGTCTTACAAACCATGTGAAACACCAACAAGACCTACATCTCATTGCACCATCAACTATGTCCTGAGAGATCAATGAACCATGTTTAATCATTGATCTTGCATCTTCCCAACCAGGTGTCATGTCATCATATGGTCAGGGCCAATCAGATAATTCCACATGGACATGTGGATCCCACCAAAGTTTCTTAAAACATATCATATTTGGGTGACATATGTATCACTTTCCTACCATGTCAGCATTGTTGTTGGCCAATAAAAATCCACCACGTTTCCAGGTTGGTGTTAGCATGAGGATTCTTGCCTCAGTCAATTTTTTTCTTTCGACCATGCCAGATCAACGATTCTCAGTTTTCCTTAGGTCTCCAATGGATGGTTGAAATTTATTTCACAGTTCCCTTTTCAGAGTCCCGTTCAAAACTAATTTTGCAGCACTCCAAAGAGGAACCTACAATGGATGGTACATATCTCCTCTCGGATATTTTTCAAGTAGGAACAATCAACAATCCATATATGATCCTAGGTATCAAAGTCTCCTGACTAGGTGTCCTGTCATCCCACTAGAAGAGCACTGTCAAAGCCAATTAGTGACTGCCACGTGGACATGAGGAACCCACCATATGCATAGGTAAAAGTCTCAAATCTGGGTGACACGTGTCCTACCTTTCCACCACATCAGTGCCAACACAGACCAGTCAGAAAGCGCCACATGTCCAAGGTGAATCCAGGGTGAAAATTTGTATTCCTTCGCTAATTTTTTGTTCTTGGTTGAATCATATCTATGAACCTCATGTGTAGTCAGGCTACCCTTCGCAACTCCTGATCAACGATCAAGATTCATACTTGTAATACTTTTTTTGGATTCCTGTTTGAAACCTATACCCCGAATAATCTGATGGACATAACCTATTTACATTCCAGCTATTCTCTTGAACCTTTTATAAGGGGGATCGATCAATGGTCAAGATCTTCCCCTAGACCTCTCACAAGTGGAACCAAACAATGTTTCAGATCAAAGTGCACTCCCTCTTTCAAATCAATGGTCTAGATTGCTCGATCTACAAATATTATGTGTGGGGATAGCCATGTAGTGTATATTTTATAACATTCTATAAGGTCCAAGCCTGATCACTAATTTAGGGTTGAGGAAGTTAATACCCTAACCCTAGACAACTATTAGGCTATGTTAAATATCAAATCTCCAGGAGGAGAAGGGGTTCCATTATTTTGCATTGTATCATGTACCATAGTTGAGAAAACATATGAGAGTGGTATTCTATGAGAATAATAGAGGAATAGAGATTATGTATCATCTATACAAGAGACACTGTTAAAGTAAACTCCACAGAGAGAGCCTCTTTCTTTGTACTTTCATTTGAAGAAAAGAGAGTAGAGTGACCTCACCTTCTAGATGGGTTTTCTCCCATATTGGGTTTCCCGAGTATTATATTGTGTTTATTTGTGGATGATGTGTGAGCATTTATTTTTTTCATTTTAGCTATTAAATAATTTAAGTAGAAAAAAAAGTAATTAAAGAATCTGATATCTAAAGGAAAATAACCTTCATTGTAAATATTTCAGTAATTTAATTAGATCTGTTATTACAAACTATCTAGTGGAATATCCATGACAGTTTACAGATCATATTGGAATCATAACATGTTTCTTTAGGGTATTTATTGGAAGTTGTAGGGATCTAGGGGTTTGTTTAAGAAGAAAATTGCAAAACCCTAACCATAGCAGACAAGTATGTTCATAACAACCCTCGAGATCCAACATAGGAGATATTTGTGAGGCTTGAAGAGCAAGTCATTGAAATATATCACAACATGTCCCTCCTCATGGTATATCTAGAAATAAATCTCAGACCATTTGGAGACATTGGAGGCTCGAACTCAAAAATAGGATCATATGGGAAACTAGGGGATAGTGAAGACCCAAAAAAGGAGTCACGGAAAGAACCTAATAAAGAGAGGTCGATTTCCAGTACCATAAACCCTCCACATTATTTATTCAATATGGAAGAAAAAGTGGACATAAATCCATAACAAGGTGAGATCGATGCATTAAAGTTGAATAATTGGTTGCAACAACTAGAAGTTTATTTTAGTGTTCACCATAAAAATGAAGAATATAAGATATTATTTGTCAGACTAAAGTTAGAGGGCCATGCTTTAACTTGATGAGAAATTCACACAGAGACACTTAGGATGGAGTGTGATCCACCAGTAACTAAGTGGGAGGATTTCAAAATACACATCAAGTCCCAATTCTACCCTATCGGGTATGTAGAGGACCAATGGATCCAGTGTGACGCAGTCGCACTCACAAGCACGCCCGCTCAAAGGATCTTCTCTTCTCTACTGGCCCGAAGAACTCTAAGGCTCTTCTATTTCCCTATCAGGAAATCTACACCCACAACAACCTTCGTGGGATCCTCTCTTTGAACTTAGGAGATCGGAATTCGCGACTTCACGAATTCAATAGTCGGGCATAGGCCTCTCGAACCCCTGAGACCAGACAACAGTCAACGCTGACCTTTTCCTATCACGATTTCTCCACTCACGATATCAAACAACTCGCTTTACCAACTACCGACTCCCGATATGCCGAAACCCTGACACATGTGCGAGTTGACTATTCAACGACTTCACTCCATCAGCATTTCGGAGTTCGCAATATCGTGAATCCTAATGCGATTGTATCGAGACTTCTCGTTATGAAACCCCGATGAAGCATGCCACCTGTCTACCTACTGACCCCCTGTGGCCCCACACTATTTACTTAGCCGTCGGGATATCGCGTATCGTGATTTCGTGATTCCCGTTGCAATATTTCGGATTTTCAACCCACGAAACCCCGATATACAAAACCACGTGTAAATCTGACGACCCTTGTGGCTCGGATCTACGGTTCTATCCCTCCTGAGCTTAGAACCCTTCGACGTTTCCGTCGTAACCTCCCTGCTCCTTCCAGAGATCTGATGACTCTCGAAAATTCGTGAATCCTCCTCAGAGAATTTCGACCATCCGTTCCTCCTTAACGATTCCTGCAAATGACCAAGTATTCCTCCACTGAACTCGTCCACCTGCGTGCAAACTTGTGACACTTCTTATGGACTTTCAATCACAACTCCCCTTCACTGTCCTTCAACGACTTCGAAATCCTTATCCTTCCTGAGCTTTCTTGTAACTCTGAGTCTTGGAAAGACTCTTTCACACACTCTTTGCGGCAACCTTCAAACACGTCTAAGTGTTGAATTCCTTCGACCCTGCGCACACCTGCAATAGAAGTCTTCAACTCTTTTCTCAGGTTTGCAAACCTGAACTTCACTTGGCCTGCGCACTCCTTGCACGGCTCCTGTTCCCAACTGCACTTTTGAGATGAATGGGAATAAAAGCAACTCTATCCAAGCCCTTTGTCAACGCACTCCTTCCGGACACTTCAACTGCACTCCTTGCAGGAATTCTCTAGCTCAAATAGAGAAACAATTGAAACTCATTCCTTCTTCCTCTCAGACTTCAAAATCAAATATAAAATCATATACACAACATATAAATAAAATGTATAACATGAAGAAAACATTCATGAGAATATCATTCAACATCAATACACAGAGAACAGACACCAAACCATGAAATTGAATCAACTCTTTCTATTAATCCAATATCTGTACATGGGTGTTCTTACACAACTCTCTACATG
>SNQJ01S0044526.1:36126-49770 GCA_010110895.2 Picea sitchensis | reverse complement strand
CACAAAACCCTTCGATTTCTGATTTTCTGAATAATTTTGTTGCTACAAAAGGGTTTTGAATGAATTACCGTACTCTTCCAATTCCGATCTTCTGAATAAATCTGCTTTCAAAAGTTTTTATTTGCTGCTCCAAAATGCTCCCATGTATGTCTCTCTTGCAAATCTGTACCAAAATTTTGGAAAAATAATAAAACACTGAATAGCTTAATACCCATGAAAGAATTTATGAAAACTGTTTTAAATTAATCACCATAGTTACCTTCAAATTCTGATCTTCTGAATAAATATTGTTGTTCTAAAGTATTATGTTGCTCCACAGTGCTCTCTGGTATGGCTCTCTTACAAATATTTCCACTGTAAATTGTGGTAAAATAATGAAACAATGAATAGACTTTTACTATTTAAATGACTTTATGAAATTATATTTTAAATTCCCGCTCATTTTTCAATTGTAAAAAAACAAATTCGCTCCTTTTTTTTTAAGTTTTTCGAAACTTCGGTGCGTTTATTACTTTAACATATTAGTGTTGATATGTGTACGACGCACTGATGTGTTTTAAAGTTTTGGAGCATCAATATTGGATAATCATTTTTTTATTATTTGAATTCATGGGATCGGTGCGATGCGTATATAAACGCTCAATGATTTACAATGTTATAGACGCAACAATGCGTGTTTGTTACAGTAACACGCCGTTATGTTTTCAAAGTTATCTGAATTTTTGTTTTCACACAAAATTATATATTCATCTTGAATTATTTTTCATGATGCATCCACATGACTTGAAGTACATCATAGTATACATTTTGTGCTTAAATTCACCTTATTCTTAAAAATAATTTACTGTTTATTTTGCTCAAATGCAGGGAGAGAAGCTAACAATATTAAATGGCCACTTCTTCAAATTCCAACCCATTCCATATTGCTCAAAGTCCATCGTGGAGTTCTCCCTTTCCATCTCGATTAAGTTAATATTTTATTTATATTTCGATTATCTAATTAGATTTATTTTTGTTATCCATGTCAATCTGAATAAAAATGTATCCAAATTTGCAGGATCCTGATTCTGAATCAATTTCATATGTAGATAATATTCCAGTACCAATTCAAAACGTCGGAATCTCTTATCAGGAGCAACATACCACAAGTAGTTGGTAGATGAAAATGGACAACCAATTTACGCTGCCAATGGAAACATGCCATCTTCTAGCCGCAATCCTGGGTGGTAATAATTGTCTTATATAATGTGAGTTGAACAAAGCAATTTCATTGTGATTACTAATATACTCGATGTACTAATATTCAATATTTTTGAAATTAGGATTCTAGTGATGATGAGTGACCTACCTATCATCTTCCGTTGCACCCCACTACAATATCAAATCAAGAGAAGGCTGAAATAAGAGAACAACTCGAAGAGGAAGCATACCAAGAATGGTTGATCAACCATATTCAATTCCCACTACATCCAGATTCACCAATTAGGAATGACTACAGTAATAGTAGTTCTTCACAAGTTGGCAATGGAGTCAATGAAATAGAGGTTGGTATGGATGATTATTTATGGGATACAACTTCCATGGAGACAATGTTTTTAGATGAATTCTAGAACGATGAGTGAGGGGATGATGCTCATATCACTGATACCTTATTCGAAAGTCTGAAATATGCTTCCACCACCCCTCTCTTTGGACCTAGTTGGTCAAATTCTACCCAACTGGGGACAACAATGTTACTGTAAAACTTGAAAGATATGTTTGGCATGTCAAACACATGTTTCTTGACAATATTGAGGTAACTAATCATCATTAATTCCCTTATAATTTGATATATCTTGTCACACAATCAACATTAAAAGCGATCAATTTTATGAACGTTTAATAACATTTTACATTTATATTTCCCACTAACTGCAGGTTGTTCAAAGATAAGGTTCTTCTGAGTGATAATGTCTTTCCTGGTAGCTGCAAAGAGGCAAAGAAAATGTTGAAAATATTGGGTGTTGTGTACATATCATATCATGCATGTTCGAATAATTGTATTCTATATAGAGGAGAATATGCAGACAAAGAGATATGTCTAAAATGTGGGCATGACAAATATCATAAATCAAATAAAAAGGGTAAATCACATGGTCCTCCTCATAAGGTATTGAGGCACATGCCTATAATCCTAAGGATTCAAAGGCTCTTTCATTGTAAATAATTAGTTATGTTAGAGGGATGGCATGCCTCGCACAGAAGTGAGTTGGGAGTTATGCGAATCCCAATAGATTCAATAGCCATGAAGCATATAGAAGATACATGGTTCAAAAAATTCAAGGATGAAGTATGAAGTCTGCAACTCAGCATAGCCATGGATGGTGTCAACCCATATTCCATCCAAAACACCAACTATTATGTTTGGCCTATAGTAATGATCAATAACAATACACCCCCCATGGTTGTCCGTAAAGAATGAACATCTTATGTTGGCTCTTATAGTCCCTGGTAGAATACAAGTGAAGACTATGGATGTCTACCTACAACCATTGGTAGATGAATTGAAGAAATTATGGGAAGGGATACATGTATATGATGTATCAAGACCCATCACAATAGAGAGGAAGTTTACGTTGTATGGCATATGTGCTTACACCACACATTATTATCCAAGCTCAGGAGTTTTCTCTGGTAAATTACATGTTTATTGGTTTTTTTATATACATATCAATATGTTTTGGCATATTTAATTTGTTGCAACTATTCTGGACTTCGACGCTAACATGCTCTACTGTATACATTAATAATTTCGCATGTCTTGTAACAAAAGGCTATCATGGATGTAAATGTTGTTGGATTACTGAGAGGGGGGGGGGTGAATCAATAATAGAGATATAGTCCCTTTTAACCACAAAATACAAGTGTTATATCAATGTATCATTATCATCCAATAGTTGTAGAGTAAATAAACAATGAGCAAATGAGCAATCATACATATACATAGTACAACAATATTTTTACGTGGAAACACAAAGCGGGAGAAAACCACGTAATGCTTTTTCTTATATGTCTTTAAGAATTACATTCATTGGAAGCACCAACTTCCTTTGTTTTCCAGCTGCAACTGGAAAGAGTCCCCATCCCCCTATTTTCTTAGGATACAACCTGAAGGAAGCTCCAACTCCCCAATTCTTCGACTACAACCAGAAGGAGGCTACAACTCCCTAGTTTCTCAGGATACAACTTGAGGGAAGCTCCAAATCCCCAATTCTCTGGCTACAAACATAAGGAGGCTACAAACCCCTATGTTCTCTGGATACAACCAGAAGGTGTCTACAACCACTTGCCCTTTACCCATTTAATCGCCTTGACGTATAAGTAGAATGATGGAACCACTATCACACTATCACCATGAGATATATTATTGTAAACCTGTACCAATCAACCTGTAATAAACCTGTACCAATAACCTGTGCCACCATATTCCATACATCAACCTGTACTAATAAACTGTGCCACCATATTTCATACATCAACATGTACCTCAACCTATACCATAAACAAATTCATCAACCATGCACCAAACTTATACAAATAACTTGTCACAATAACCTGTCCAGACAACCTGTAATCAACCTGTACCATAAACAAGTGCATCAGCCATGCACCAACCTGTACCTCAACATGTACCATCAACGCGTGCATCAACCATGCACCAAATATGTACCAATCATGCATCAAATACACATAATCTATGACTCATCAAGATGTACCAACATCATCAACTATACACCTCATGTATGTGCCAAATTATCAACTATTTGTCTCAACCATGTACCCAACATGTACCTCAACCAAATTCCCTCATCAATTCCCTCATCAATTTCATCATTCAAATATGATTTGTAAATCTGTAATAAACCTGGTGTATATGATCACATACCTACAAAAATTCCTTAACTTTAACAACAAGAGACTAGCATTTTCATCAAACGTTACTTTAGTCCCACATGACTAATTTTGGATTAGTCAACAACCCTAACTTGAAATAATCATAACTATGTACTTGTAATGAATACATATATGAAAATAGTACACAATGTTCTTCAGTGTCTTTTATGCAATTCCTCTACGTTTCACTATTTGGAACCTCTCAGAAAAGGAGTTGCAGAAAAAATGGCATACCTTGTTGAATTCGGGCTTATTCTAGAGAGCGAACTTATAGAGCGTGTCCCACATGGAATGTTTGTTGTATGGATGATCCATATTATTTTTGGCACAAAATGAGAGCGAAGATATAATAAATAAATGCACAAATATATCACGGATATCCAATAATATAACATAAATGTATCAGAGATGCAACCATAAACACAGAGATACAGTGATACACGATTTCTATTAATGAAATAAATGTACAGAGACTGTAAAAATACAAAGTGAAAGACTCGCTAGAATGGTGGCAGCTTATTTCTGAGAAGAGATGTGACGGCTACTTGCATTTGCAAGAAGATGATTATTACAATGAGGCTCTAAGGGCCTTTTTAACATAAGGAAAATCCAAAACCCTAAACCCGAAAGATGAAAAGCCAAAAGGTTTGTGGGCCCCGATGGGGGTAGTTGATACGTCAACTTCCCAGAGGCGTAACTTTTGCATACAATCTCCGTTTGGGGTGCTCAATACACCGTTAGAAATATCTATCTGAGGACTACAACTTTTGTGTGAAAAAAATAGAACTTTGTTCCATGTTTCTCCCCGTTTTCACAAAAAATGTCGTTTAGGGCCTCAAAACGGCTCCGGAAGTTCAGGACCTGAAAAACTGCTAAAAATAGTAAATTACCAAAATTTCCAGAAAACTGTTTTGAGCTAGTTGGAAAAGGTGGGTGGCCACCGATATCCACCTAGATCAATCCTCCCTCCTTAAAAATCAATGGTCTCCATTGCGTTGNTAAATCCTGGTGAGTTTCTTACCTTACTAGAGACGTCACACTGCTTGGTTTGTTGAAGGTTGTCACGAACCTATGGCTAGAAGGGTTGGACCTTTTTAACCAGTCTAGCTATATGAGATGACTGTGTGAAGAAGGAATCTTTTTGTTTTTCTGCAATCTTGTCGACCTGCTTCTGTTGGATAGAAGGTTCTTGGGCCGAGACTGTAGTGGTTGCAGTATCCTTCTGTTCACATTTTGAAGAGATTGTGAAAAAGCTAAATTTTGTAGTATAATATACTACCTTGCAACACTTCTTAGGTGGGAAAATAGTCGGAATTACCTCTGGTATTCTGTAGATATGACCCCCCAAAGTAACAATGACACTACAGGGTCGATAGTCATAAATAACATGGCACTTCCACATAGATGGTTGGCCCAAGAGAACATCACATACATCCAGTGGGGAAACATCACAATATACATCATCCCTGAAGGGATGGATGTCATATGACAATCGACACTGTTGGCCGACATAGATATCTCATCCTTGGCGAAGCCACCCAATGTTGTATGGTTACGGGTGTGGTGTTGTTGACAATCCCAACTGTTTGATGATCTCTGCTGAGATGAGGTTCTTCTAGCTTACACTATCAACAATAAAATGCAGTGGGGTTCCCTTCACCCACATCTATGAATGAAAAAGGAACTCCCCCTCTTCAGGATCTTTTGGTTCTTCTGGTTGAATTGTTGTGGTCATGAAAATAACAGTGGGGTCTGCGTCGATGATCTGTCTTTTACCAGTATTTTCAGAATCAGATTATGAATCGGGGTTTGGCTCCTTGTCTTTGATCTCGGCCACCAATGACTATTTTGAGCGAAATTCATCGGTGTTGTGCCAGGGCATTTTTTGGAAATCACACCATTTTCCGGTGTCCTTCTTTGTCTTCCCGTGACCCTTCTTTTCGTGTGGCTTGGAATGGTTTTCGAGAGACTGTTTGTTAGGGTCGTCTTTATCATACTTTGGTTGTTGCGGATTTGTAGACCCGAACTCCCATTTTTTCTAGTGCTTAAATTTTTGCTCGATTTTAATAGCATATCGATAAGCAGAACCGAGTGATGAGATGTCTAGAAAATCCATTTCAGTTTGGATGTATCTGTATAGATCCCCATGGTATTTTAGAACCAAATGTCATTCAGATTCCTTAATACCCAGCTTGGTGCACAAGTTATGGAAGGTATTGGTGAACTATGGAACTTCTTGGCCCCTCTCTTTCCACAGTGTGATCCATCTCTTGTATTGGTCCTCATAGTTGCCAACAGGGTAATACTATTCCTTTACCACATCCATGAAAAAATACCAAGTGGGCTCGACCCCATATATTCTAGACTCCTCTGTGGAACTCTGCTCCCAGTAAGTTTCCCACCGATGTTTGACACAGGGGAGAGCTTTAAGGAGTGCGAAGGTGATATTTTCTTTGTCGAAAAAATTATGAACAGAGAAATAAACTTCTAATAGATTTAACCATTTTTCTAGGACTTCTGCATCTATCTGTCCTTCAAATATAGGAATATCAAAATTAACTTGTACCTTGAAAGGCAAGGTGCCTCCAAAGTGGTCGCTTGATGAAGATGCACCTGTTTCTATTGGCAGACGTTGAAGGATGTGGGAAAAATTCTCCATCATTCGTCCCTCGGTTGCATGAGAGCTTACTCAAGAAACAAATTAATAGGATCGTCCGCTCCGTCGTTTTTATTTTCTTCCGCCATAGAGGGTTTCTTGGGTGTGAAAGAGAGATTTTCTTCAAGAGATACAAGCTCGAGACCCAACTTTCTATACTAGGACCTCATCGGGGACATGCACTGAAAACGATCAAGAGCAGCCTGCTATGATACCACTGATCCGGATTATTTTCGGCACGAAATGAGAGCGGAGATATAATAAATAAATGCACAGAGATATCGCGGATATCCAATAATATAACATAAATGTATCAGATATGCAACCATAAAAACAGAGATACAGTAATACACGATTTCTATTAATGAAATAAATATACAGAGACTGTAAAAATACAGAGTGAAAGACTCGCTAGAATGGTGGTAGCTTATCTCTGAGAAGAGATGTGACGGCTACTCGCATTCACAAAAAGATGATTATTACAATGAGGCTCTAAGGACCTTTTTAACATAAGGAAAATAAAAAACCCTAACCCCGAAAGATGAAAAGCCAAAAGGTTTGCGGGCCCCGATGGGGGTAGTTGATACGTCAACTTCCCAGGCGCATAACTTTTGCATACGATCTCCATTTGGGGCACTCGATGCACCATTAGAAAGATCTATCCGAGGAATACAAATTTTGTGTGAGAAACATTGAATTTGTCCCATGCTGCTCCCCGTTTTCCCCAAACAATGTCGGTTAGGGCCTCAAAACGACTTCGGAAGTTCAGGACCCAAAAAAATGCTAAAAATAGTATATTACCAAATTTGCCAGAAAACTATTTTGAGCCAGTTGGAAAAGGTGGGTGGCCACCGATATCCACCTGGATCAATGGATATGAAAATGGTACAAAGAATACTACAGAATTTAATCTAACTAATACATTTGGTCTTACTGAATTTGGATCTGTTATGAAGAAGTTATGACGTTTTTACCCAAAACACCTGTTTTGGACTAGTTTCAGGACTAGCCACAAACCCTATTTTACACAGAGTGTAAGTCCAAAAATACAATGACCCAAAAGATGAATTTCTTATCAAATCTACTTGGATATGTTTCCTAAATGATATCCCAATTTCACAGTCTAAATCATTCTATAAAAAGAAATATTGCAAAAATAGTGATATGCCCTGTAAATAACATACCTTAGAAAACATCATCAAAAGAATTTATCCTCCCTTGAATTTCGACCTTCTTTACTTCACCTTCCCTCTAAAATTCATATTAGATATCCTTTGGTTACCTCAGTCACTTGTATATATTCAATATTCTCAAGTGTAATTAAAATGAGAGACCCTTGCCTCTTATTTATACTTTTATGTAGCTTCCTCAAGGGGTTACCTTCTAGCCATCTTAAACCACTTTCCTTATTTTAGTGATAAACCACATCTAACCACTTGTCCACTTAGTAATTTATCCATTAAATTTATTATTTAAACAATTTTTTTATCCACTTTGACTTATAGTACACTCATTACTTCACTTTATTATTTAACTTCTAAAATCTCTTAAACCACTTTCCTTATTTTAGGGCTAACCCACTTCTAACCACTTGTCCACTTAGTAATTTCTCCATTAGCTTTATTATTTAAATATTTTATTTTGTATCTACTTTGAATTATAGTACACTCATCACTTCACTTTATTATTTAAATAATTTCTTCTTTGCAACCACTTTGACTACTTTGACTTTTTGGGGCTTCTAGATGACTCATGAGGGTTCTCCAACTTCCCATGGACATAACTCTCTAACCGTGAGGAGTTATGTGACATTACACATACCACCAGAAATGACATGACATGTACTATCCATATAGAATAGTCTTTCCTTAAATTATATTAAAACGCATACCATTATACATCAAAGAAACTTGGGTCCATTACCGAAACCTTTGTGCTACTGAAATTCACTACCGATCTTTCTTCAAGGGTTGACATCAATGAAAACCAACCCAAATAATGATCAATCTCCCCCTTTGGCATTGATGACAACAATATGATGCAATACTGAAGTCATATCACTCATTCCCCCCTGCGACCATTTCGCCCCCTTGAACCATGCCTATGTGCTCTTTCTCCAAGCAATTACCTTTGCATCTGATAAATCTCTCCCCTTTTCTCATCAATGACAAAGGTATCTATCCATCCGGGGTTGATCGTCCTAACTGAACTATCCTTGGGGATACTCCCCCTGACTAAACTCTTCCTGAAACTGATCTCCCAACCTGAACTCTCCTTTTTATGGTGCTTCCTCATGTAAATCTAAGATATATAAGATAAGAATTCAAAATCATTCATTTTGGAGTAGAAATTACTCCGAGTCTTTGGTGAAGATACTCAAAGGATTATCTTAGAAGGAGTTTTGTAAAGAGGTCTGCCACTTGTTCTTTTGTGTCCACATATTCAACTCTGGTATTCTTCTTTGTAACCTTTTCCCATAGAAAGTGATACTTGAATGGAATGTGCTTCATCTTGGAGTTCATCACTATGTTCTTTGAGATATTGATTGTTCTTGTATTATCACAATAGATTGGAATGGGCTCATCATTCTCAACCTGTATATCTTATAGAGTTTGTTTCATCTATAGAACATGTGTACAACATCCTGCAGCTGCAATATACTCTGCCTCGGTTGTAGATAAGGATATTGATAATTGTTTCTTGATTAGCCATGATACTAAAAACTCACCCAAGTAGAACTCTTATCCACTGGTGCTTCATTGGTCATCAATGCAACCTGCCCAATCTACATCTGTGTAGGCAATAAGTGATAGATCCTTTCCTTTTGGATACCATAATCCAAACTCTTTTGTTCCTTTGAGATATCTGAAAATACTTTTCATTGCTACGACATGTGATTCCTTTGGTGTTACTTGAAATTGTGTCACATGTCTAACTCCCTGCATTACATCTGGTCTGGATGTTGTCACATATAGTAAGCTATCAATCATTGACCTGTATTTCCTCTAGTCTATAGACTTTTAATCATCATATTTTCTCAACTTGCAATTGGTTTGCATAGGAGTGGTAACTGGTTTGCAATATTTCATTCCAAACCTCTTTAGCATTTCTTTGATATACTTAGTTTGAGAAATAAAAATTACTCGGTTGCTTTGACGTGTCTGAAGACCCAGAAAGAAGGATATTTCTCCGAGTAATGACATATCAAATTCATTCTACATATCATTTGCAAATTTATTGATGTAAAGGTTGTTGTCTGCACTTCCTTTTCTGAACCATTCCTGTTTTAGATATTTATCCAGTCTAGAGTACCATGCTCTAGGATCTTGTTTTAGATGATACAAGGCCTTCTTCAATTTACACACATAATCTGCGTTCTCTGACAACTGAAATCCTTCTAGTTGTGCAATGTAGAATTCTTCTTCAAGTTCTCCGTTCAGAAAAGATGATTTCACGTCCATCTGATACACTTTAATATTCTTGGAGCATGCATAAGCTAAGAGAAATCAGATTGCTTCCATTCTGGCAACTAGGGAAAATGTCTCTTCTAGGTTGATTCCTTTAACTCGTGTGTATCCTTTACATACCAATCTAGCTTTGTTCCTTGTAACATATCCATATTCATTCAATTTATTTTTGAAAACCCACTTTGTGCCAATCAAATTCTTATTATTTGGTCTTGGAACCAATTCCCAGGTGTTATTCTTCTCTATTTGATCTAGCATTTGCTTCCAAATACTCTGAAGTGATTCAAATTTGTTGGTCTTCCTTTCCATAGCTCGTAGGAAGTTCTGTCATTGTTGTTTCTGAGAATTACTCTGTTTTGAATGTGAACTACTGTATGCACTGCATGTGTCCAAAAAATATTTGTCAATTTGGAATCCATTAGCATTGTTTGAGCCATTTCCTGTGTAATTATCATCCATTATGATAATGTTCTTTTGTCTCTGAACCAATATATGAATCCATGCTCTCGTCCACTGTCATATATTTTTCCAAACCTTCTAAGTGTTCTTATGAATCCATATCTGTCCATACTATCCAAGACTCTACTGCACAATTGTCCATAATGATGACCCATTTATCACTATACTATCATGAAGTCTTCACTACTATAACTTATTGTACTTATGCTAACTATTTGATTTGGATCTGTCTTCTCAAACTCTGCAAGCTACTCGAAAGATGGTTCTTTGGTCTGTCTCAGCTACCGTATAGACTCCCCATGTCTATTATTCATATTATCTGGGAGTCTCTAAGCCATATGTCTCAGAACAATTCCTGCTCTGAAGTGTATTCATCATCATATTCATTAGTAGATTCATCATATCTATGAGCTCTAAATTATTTCTTTCTGTCTATGGATTCATCTTTCACTACAATGCCCAAAAGTACAATGTCTTGAACCTATTCCTTATTTACCCTTCCTTCTTTTCTTTCAGTTATTTTCCAAATATTTATGTATCTGACATCTTTCCTTTTCTCTGTATAATTTTCTTCATCTCGCTTTATTTCCAATATTGCGATCTTCGGGACCTAGTATTTGTTCACTTGTACTTCATGTTTTGAACAACCACTGTCAATATACCAACCACGCTTCTTCTGCTTATCTTGTAGAGTGAGTGTGCATTCTTCATTTCTATACTAATTTTTCTTTCTTATCCACGTTCTCTTCTGAGGCTCATGTCAGTGACTCTTGTTGTTATGTTGTGGTTCTCTAGGAGGGACTGTCATTCTACAATCTTTGGCAATGTGTCCAATGTTATTTCACTTGTAGCATTCCACTTCAATGCTCAATGATTCTAACATGTTGTATCTTCTTCTCTATGTTTCACTAGGTCTTCTTCGATAATCATTTTGCGTATGACTTTCAAAGTTTTTTATGTTCCTACTATTAGCTTTGCAATTTACAACTTTATGTCCAAAATTATTGCATGCATAACATAAACCCAAAAATATAGTTTGATACCTAGGATTTGAGATCTTCTGAAAGGAGTTACTCTTTTGAATCCTTCTTCTTCCCGAGGCCTATTTTTTTTTGTCGGTTGTGGATTCTGAAATCCGAATCTTCTCGGTGGAGGAGTGTCCCAGTAATCTTCCTTGTAGGTATTCCTATCCCCTTTGATTGTTTCTGCATAACTTTTTCAATATGTTTCTTGTTTTGTTTCTTTGGAGATTGATCCATTTTTTGTATGATTGTATCCAAGTATGGACTTGTCATGATTAGGCCTTTGACTGCTAATAATGTCATCCAAAATTTTTGAGATGTTCTACATGTTTTTCTTTTGAAGATCCTTTCTCAATTTGGCAATCTTTGCTTCCAAATTTCCAATGATCTTGTCTCTTTCTTCTAACTGTTCTTTGAGTGCTTCTTCAATTCTTTTGTATTCTTCTATTTGAACCTTCAATTTCATGATGATTTTCTCTAGTTCTTGAGTGTCTTCTTCTTATCTAGTTCAACTTGTAGCTTCTTGTTTTTCCTCTTTTCTCTTCTTATAACTTCTATGGAAGTCAACAATTCTTCTCGATAGTCAACTTCTTCCTCTTCATATTCTTCTTCAGTGTCTTCTATATCAGAGTCTTCTATTTCCATGAATAAAACTCTTTCTGTCTCACTGTCATTGACTTCATCTTCATTTGATGAGGAGATGTCTTATTTGGTGCATAAGATTTTCTTGAAAACTTTGTTTATGGTTCATTTTCCTTTATATGTTTGTTTTCTATTTGAGTAATCTTTATCATTCCCCTTATTTTTCTTATGATGACATTTGTTAGAAAAATGGCCAATACCATCACAATTAAAACAAATCAATGGAAGCTTACCTTTATATCTGTCGTTGGTTCCCTTGTTCAATCTCTTGACAAAATTGGCCATTTCTTCATCATCTTCCGAGATGTCAATGCTACCGCTATGTTCTTTTTATTTTTTATTTTCCTTTTGCTTTGATCTTTTGGATTTTTTGAAAGCTGCTTATTTTATATCTGAATTTTCTTGTTTAGTTCTCATTTCATATGTTGTGAAGATTCCATGTAGTTCGTCCATGCTTATTGAGTCTAGATTTGTTCTTTCTTCTAGTGTTGATATATTAGGATCAAATCTCATAGGAAGAGATCTTAGTACCTTTTGAAAAATTACAGATTCTTTAATTTCTTCTCCCAATCCTATGATTTCATTTACTGTTTCATCAACTCGATAGAAGTAAGCTACAATATTCTCATCTTCCTTCATCTTTAGTTGTTCGAACTGACCTTTGTAAGTTTGGAGCTTTGCTTCTTTGACTTTTGAATCTCCTTCATAAATATTTTGAAGTTTGTCCCAAATATTTTTAGTGGATTTACAATGCATAAATTTGGTGTATACCGATTCACTAAGACCATTCAGAAGTGCATTTGTGGCTTTGTAATTGTTTTGACCGAGTTTTATTTCTCTTTCACTTATTGGTGGAACTATTGTTTCTTTGTATCCATCTACTATAGATTGTCAAATTTCAAATCCCTGTGCATGTATATATGTTTTCATCCTTCTTCTCAATAATGCATAATTATGTCCATCAAACTATGGTATTTCATGTTTATACATGTTTTTTCTCTCCATGATCTACCTTTCAATGGTTAAACTGATTCTTGAATGAATCGGCACTGATACCAATTGTTGGATTACTAAGAGGGGGGGTGAATCAGTAATAGAGAAATAAGCATTTTTAACCACAAAACGATTACTAAGAGGGGGGGGGGCGAATCTCCAACTCCCCAATTCTCTAGCTACAACTAGAAGGAGGCTACAACCCCGTATGTTCTCCGACTACAACCGAAAGGTAGCTACAACCACCTTTCCTTTCCCCATCCAACCACCCTGATGTAGAAGTAGAATGATGGAACCACTGTCACACTATCACCGTGATATATATTGTTGTAAACTTATAACAATTAACCTATAATCAACATGTACCATAAACAAGTGCATCAACCATGCACCAACCTGTACCTCAACCTGTACCATCAATGAGTGCATCAACCATGCACCAAATATGTACCAATCATGCATCAAATACACA
>SNQJ01S0044525.1:92132-111904 GCA_010110895.2 Picea sitchensis | reverse complement strand
GCACCCTAGAGACCTCACACAACAGAGCAGAAGAGGGGGCCGCACCCTTAAAACTCAGCCACACTGCAACAGTAGAAAAGGGGCCGCACCTTACAGCCACACCAAACAGCAGAAAGGGGAGAAGAGGCCGCACCCTCCACACACTAAACTAGCCCTGCAACAATGAAAGGACAGGCCGCTGCTACAAAGAACTTCACCAACAAAGGAGGCCGCAGCAAGAACATCACCCACAGCAACAAAAGGGGCCGTAACTTCAACATGAAGGAGGAGCCGCAGCTAGGAGAGATCCACACACTTAGCAATAAGTAATACAATGTGAGTGAAGTGAGAGGGGTAGGGGTTATATTTATACTTTTAGGCTAGGGAAAGGGATTAAAGGAAAAGTTTAAAATTAAAATAAATACAATTAAAAATAACATGTTTAAATTAAATTTAAACATGTTATAATTAACATTTTAAATTTAACTTTACTTTAACCCAAAAAAACAACAAAGGCCCAAACCAACACATGCAAGGGTAAGAGAGGGTTAACTAGGTGGCAATACTCATTCCTTCATTTAACATGGTGAACCTATTACTTTATCATCACTGCATATGGGACTTATCCCTCATGTGGCTATGTCCTTCTTCAAGGAAGGGAACAAAAAACAACAAAGCCCCAAACCAACACATGGCAAGGGTAAGAGAGGGTTAATTAGGTGGCACACTGATTCTTCATTTAACATGGTGAACCTATTACTTTATCATCGATGCATATGGGACTTATCCTCATGTGGTTGTGCCCTTCTTCAAGGGAAGGTCATGTACCATCAAAATACTTGATAGAGGATCAAGTAGCCCTAACTTTTTCCCTGGTCTTATCCACTCAAGGTCAAAGACTATGATCAACCCACAGATGCATGGGTACCTCACTCTGGGGCCTCCTAGGCTTCTATCTGTGGCTTTTAACTGCCTGGTCCCAGACCAAGAACCCCAAATGTGAGGCAACGGGGGTCTCTCCTTCAGGGGTCTTTACTGTTTGGTTCTTCACCAAGAACCCCAACAGATACTAGGGGCCCTACAAGGGTCTTGGCTACGCAGACCTGGACTGGCTTATCCTGCACTGGCACCCTCAGAGTGTAATCGGGGCCCTAGTCCACGGCTAGGGTCGTATGCCATCCTCCGTGAGAATGGCTCGCAAATGTTTCTTATAAATTTAATAACTGGTGCTACAAGTTTAATAAGGAGATAATGTATGAATAGGGGACATGGGATAGCATCTCTTAATGAATTAATTAATTAAAAAAGGAGGGACATGGGATACAATTTAGTTAATACAGTGGGGACATTTAATTAATAAAATAATTAACTAAAGGGGGACACAAATTAATAAAAGGGACGACTTTAATAATTAATTAATTAAAACGTTAAAAGGTACACTTTATCAAAAATGGGGACAAATTAATTAATTAATTAAAAGTGGAGGGTACATATGAATGGGAAGTGGGGTTAGGATAAGACATACTTTAGAGTGATATGTATAGGTGGGTTTAGTGGGTAGGTATAAATGGAAGTGGGTTTAGGTTTAGGAAAGGTGAGACTTTAATTAATAAAGGTGGAAAAGGTGGAAGCAGTGGTAGAGCTAGAGGAGAGGAAAGAGGGATGGGGATAGGGAAACTAATATGTATAGGATTGGAGTAAGAAGAATGGGTAAAGCATTATGGATTCCACCTGAAAGTGGTTTTGTGGTGGTGACAGTGCCAGTGAGAAAAGTTGGCAATGATTGGAGCTGAACTTTCTCTATGGAGTGCCACCTCACCTATGTGCTACCTCTTTACTTTAGTTAATCTTCATTTAATGCTTGTCTTGGAAAATGCACCCTTGGTCAAATGATGCCATGTAGATGCCACATCATCCTCATACTCTGTCAATATTTGAGCTTGCCACTTGTCACTTATGGAGACCATCACCCCTTCTAAAAATAGAAATTTCAAAATAGTTGTCCCGGTCCCTAAATGCTCATGATGACTAGAACACTGCCACATGTCAACTATTTAAAAATATGCACTACTAAAAAATAGAATCTCCTTTGCATATCAATGATATTCTCATACCCATTGAACCTTCGGTTTTCCGTAAGGAACCTCAATCCAAGTAATCAGAATTAACATGTGAGCCTTGGTTCTCCACTCGCTAAAAATAGAAATATTGATAAGTCATCTCGGAAAAGGTCCCAAAGATTCAGAATGTCTCAAGGATTGATAATATGTAATGATCCTGCCATTAGCGTAAGGATCATCATTGTTTTTGTGTCTTTTAAAACTTTTTTGTTGTGGTATTTCGTCAAACAGCTTGTTGATCTATTTGTTTAGATGTTTATATGTGTGTATGCACAAATAACAGAAGAGATAACCAATGGAACATACCTCAACCATATGCAATAAGATAGACAAGCCAAAACATCCTTCAAACCTTCTTTATTCATAAAATAGAGAAAAAAGATACAATGAAGATGTCGATCTAAAATGCTCAACAGATAATAAGAAGATAGACAATAGATAAGAGTTCGTATAAAATGCTCCTTCTAATACAAATATGCTTCCAAAGGTTTAATAAGAAATGAAGATCAATACGCTGCATTTGAATGCCAAAGTCTCTAGCTAAAGAATGCCACGCCCAATAGGAAGGCTAAAACCCTAAATAACTCTACTTTTGTTACTAAAAAGGCGTCCAATCAATTCTAAGAAATATGCCAACCGGATAGATCGGGTGGATGGTAAGAACGTCCAAATCCCAAGATCCTCTCTCATAATCTCTGAGATCCAAATCCTAATCGCATGGTGCACCCTAATCGGATAATCGGTTTAGATAACTCGGCCCCAATAGTGCAGCCCCTAATGCTCTAAAACTCCGTAAAATATAGACGACACTCAAGCAAGTCAATAGGTGAAGCCTCGGTGGTCGTGATCCGGCGTAACCCCTCCAAATCTGACTAGGATCTAGGTCTCAAAACTCTCCTCCTTCAATTCCGCCCCATCAGCTTCAAGAAATAATCCGGAGCTGGCAAACTATCTCAGGAAGCACTAGATCCGATGTCCAAGGACCTGCAATGAAAAACCAAGTGACAGAATCCCCAACGCCTCGCCAACCTCCTACAACTAATCTCTCTCCAAAGATGGTGCTACCCCTGGCTCTGAACCCCAATGGTGCCTCCTCTTCCGCGTCTGTATCGCGGTAGAACCTCCCAGACTCGATGTAGATCCCACTAGATCGCGGGGAGAGTATCAGACTTCCTCGGAGACCAAGTCAGGATGCTTGGTGGAATCTTTCACGACTGAATCGTCTTCTAGGGTTTGCTAAGTCAAACCCCTCAAAACCCCAAATGTTGGGTCTTACCTACAGTTTAAATCAAAATAAGATCATACATGAATGAATGAAAAGAGGCCCTAGCCTTCTATACTTTTTACTCACCTTGTCCCTCCAAAGGGACTTCCATTTTATTAATATTTCACTAATTAATTAAATCACTTTAACACACTAATTTCAACCTTTTACCCTAAAATCTCCTTATCTCTCCTCAGGCTTCCCTGGCCACCTAAAGTCACTTCTAGCCATCCCATCCCTTCAGTGTTGCTCCCATTCCAATGAGCCATTATTAATCGAGAGGTTCCTCCAAGTAATGCCCAAAATGACTTCTTCATTGAATTCCATTGACTTATAACTCAAAATAGTCAAATCATGGAAATCAGTCAAATGCATGAAACCAAAGCCAACCTATTAGGAATGGCTCATAATGTTGGAATATGATCATCGATACAAGGTGGGACTCCTACAATGCCTCTCAAATACCCCTCAGACTTATAACATCCATCCGGCTAACAGCCTCTGTCATCATAACCCTCTACACTATGATGATGTCCAAAGTGGGGACACATGCCCTCCCTCGAAGTAGAAAATATTGTTTGTCCTCAAGCACTAACCAAACCATCTCAAATAAAATACCAGATCCCATGTCCATCCAGGATACATAGTAGAACCCATCCAAAGATGAACAATAGTACACTCTACCCCCTCGATCCCATATCAGGAAATGAACTGGCATTACTCAAGTAGCATAGTCCTCGAAGATATCAACCCTATGAACCACCTACACTTGACCCATGGCCTCATATCAAAATGATTCCATCCTCCAAATATATACCAATATCCACACGACCTCCATAAAATGCACATGCTAGTGCCAGAATGAGGTACTGCAAAACCCCCGTGAGACACCCTCAAGCACTCCTCAACATCGGCTAATGGAAAGTTAGAAACAACTTCCCTCGCAGTCAGTCCATCCGCCTATGCCACAAGGAAATGCCTAACCCCAGAATCCTCGGGTCCCATGCTAACTCAATAAGATCACCATGGTCACTGCATTCATTTCCCACTAAGGACTGTCACTCGCATACATCCCTAATCTCCTCCTCTCCTAGATCCCTAAGCCTAAAACACTGGGTGGGACCACCCTGACTGGTCTAAAACTCAGATCTATAAAGGCATTTGTAGAAGTACCTATCCAAACATCTCCATGCCCTTGGTATCATGATGATCATGCAAAAGGAAGGGTCTCACCCCATAGGACAAGTACCTCTGCACTCCACTCCAAACCAAACCAAGGTGGAGGGTGAGGCTCTCTGGTGCAACCTGGGTCTTCATGTAGTGAAACATCTTGCTAGCCACTTGAACTCCTGGATCCCATGGTAAAGTTGTAATTTTATCACTTCCAGTCTCCTCTAATTTATTCTGTGTGAAGCTAATCACTATTAGAAGCCCTCTATGCTCACCTGGTTGCCACCTAGTCTACATATGATGCTGACCATCACGCACTAAGTCTCAACTGCCTATCTAACACGGTCCACCTCTCACCTGCTCTATGCCATAAAAGTACTCCTATCATGAAGTCTCTACCTACTCATATATATGCCTCAGCTACTTCTATCACTCCTCATGCCGATGTCTATGATAAAAGTGCTGTGATGAGCTAATAGAAACATCTATACCGATCAGACTGTAGCATGCCACATGCTTTAATAATCCTTCTGATTCGGACTTAAGCTCGCCCTTATCAAGATTCATGCGATAACCGCTACCAGAAGTCAATACTAACCCCACCACGTAAAATCTGGCAACTCCTCCAACTGGCCGTAAACTACCATCTCCCATCACCCAAAGCATCAATAAAATGGTGAAGGTGGATCTCTCATAACTAGGTCCCTCATGGCAAAGGGAGTGACATCCGGTGATGCCCCTAGGGTGTGTGTCTCTCCTCGCAGGGCACCATACCTCCTGGAAGCACCATACATCCTTTGCATGGCTCTGCGGAATCATCCTCATCATTGTATGCTCTTAGCATACTCATGTCAGTTTCCTCGCAGACTCATGTCAGACATCGATCCCTAAGATGTCAAGGATCAATCTCTATATGGAGATCAACCACTCCTAAGACACAAAATGAAGTGTCCCTATCAACTGTGCTCCTCTCATTAGATCATCAACATCCTCCTCGGCTAACGCGGACTAGTCAGATATACATCCGAGTGTCCACTAAGACAGATGAAGTGGATCTCCTGGATGATCTCCCCTGCGAGACTCCATCCTGGCCCTAAACTCGGGATTCTTGAAGGGTGGTCTTGTGCCTCTCAAGAATCCTCGAGTGTTTCCCAACTCTGCCCCGCAGGCCTCAAGGATACATCTCACCAACCTCCCGTAGGTAATCTCTATCCATCAACAAATCACGGTAGTCGGCCTCATCACAGCATATACTCTCCTCGAGAGTGTGGAAAATCATCCATGGAAAATCCTCCATCCTAGCTACCATATACATCAGTAGTTCTCCAAATAGTAATCACCATCACCGTGATACATGTCATCAATACGTTTAGAGGGTCAGCCATGATCATATAGCCTCACTAACTTCAACTTTGTCGCTATGGTGTGAATCCTCGACATGGTCACAAGGCCGAGGTGCTATCTCGTACTTCATCAAGTAGTGTCGGCTCGCTTAGTGTCAACTCGAATCCCCCAAACACCCTTCCATAAGATGACGCGGTTGAATCGCCTGACCGTTTCCACTGTGTTATCGGTACCTTATGCTACCGTGACGTATCACTAGATGTGCCATCTCACTCACATCAGATCCTCGTATGAGCAGCTTTTGTATCCTCCCTGCACCTTCCACCTATCTTCTGCTCCTAGATCCCATGGAGATGTATCCAGACACGTGATATGGTCATCCTCACATCGGGCAAAAGTGCATCCTCATCAATGTAGACTGATCCTGGAAGTAAGTGCTCCATCAACTACATCCTCCGTAGACTGCCGGGTCCAATGGAGTCTCCAACTGGTGGGACTCCATCTCCTCCTGGCCGCACTCAGAGTGTGTGGGAGGTCAACCGGCTTCAGACGCCCTGCACTTCCTCCTGGATCTATGGGTTCACCTCGCTCCATGGTGTGCATCTCTCTACACTGTGCTCATATCCATCATACTCCCCACATGCCACTGATCTCCCCAAGGTGATGTGGCTATTATGGGTGTCTGAATAGGTGTCACATGTGTCACGGCCCCCATAGGAAGATCTTCATCTCTAGGTGCTAACATGTGGGAATCCTCACTAGTGTCACCACTCACTGAGGTGTAAGGTCATCAATGGTATGTCATAAGTCTACCGAGACACTGATGCTACCGTCCTGTCCATCCAGCTGTTCTATATGCTACACAGGCCAATATCCTCCTAAAAGCTGCAGCATCACTTAGCCTCAGGTAAGAGTCATCATCACTATCCTCGAGGTAGAGTCACTATCACTACTGCAAGAGTCACATCATCCTACTTCTCTGAATCCACATCTATCGCCCATCCTCACACACCTCATCACCTGGCCATGACATGGCTCCCAATAATGCGCCCTCGGGATCCTACCCTCAGACCTATGATTCCTGGTTCCCACCTTACCTTCCAACCGTGCAAGGTTGTGTGCTCCTGCATCGTATGGATTTTTCTCGCTCTTCCCACCATCTAGTCAGCTCTCTTTCGATCTCCATGATGATCCCTCTAAAATATCCCATTTGTTCCAATGGATATTTCTATAGGCTTCATATTGTGGGAAGGTTAGTATAGTCTTAATTTCCTTGCTAAGGTTGTCATATATGATCTCCAACATGATATCTCAAAGGATATCCTTAACTATCCCTTCCAAATCCATCCATAAAGACTCCTCGTGTTTCGTGGATTTAAGCTTTGATTACCTAATCGTAATAATCCCAAGCCATTATGCAAGGATCATCACCGATTTTGGTGTCTTTTAAAACTTTTTCCTCGTTGTGGTATTTCATCAAACGCTTTGTTGATTCATTTGTTTAGATGTGTTTATATGTGTGTATGCAAAGAATAACTTTTGGAAGAGATAACCATGGAACATACCCTCAACCATATGCACAAAATTACGTTTCAAAAACATCTCAAACCTTCTTTATTCATAAAAATAGAGAAACTCAAGCATAATGAAGATGCCGACTAGGAATGCTCAACAGATGGCTGCAAGAAGATAGACAATAGATAAGAGTCATGTAAGCAAATGACCCCGCTAATACAAAGGATGCCTGGAAGGTCGTAATAAGAAATGAAGATAATACAAGCATATTTGAATGCCAAATTCTCCAGTTGAAGAATGCCACGCCCAATAGAAGGCTAAAACCCTCCATAACTCTACCCATACCAAAAGTGTCCAATCACCTAAGAAATATGCCAATTGATAGATCGTGATGGTAAGAACAACCCAAAAGTTCAATCTCCAAGATCCCTCCAATCTCTATAGATTTGAAATCCCCCAATCAATGGTGCACCCTAATCGGGATGATCAAGCTCTGGGATAATTCTACCTCGGCCTAAGGAGTAGCCTCCAAATGCTCTGAAACTCTCCGTAAATATAGATCGAGACACTGCAAATCAATAGGTGAATTCTCAAGGTCAGATCTGAACTGCAACCCCTCCAAACGGAATTAGATCCTGATCTCAAAAACGCTCTCCTCCTCTTCAATTCGCCCCTAATCGCTTCAAGAAATAATCTCGAGCCATAAAACTATCTCATGTAAAAGCACTAGATCCTCGATGTCCAAGGCCCCATAACAAAACCCAAGTGATAGAATCCCTCAACTGGCTCCCCGCCAATCTCCTACAACGTAATCTCTCCGAAAGATGGTGTACCCCCTGCCTAAACCCCCAATGGTGCTCTCCTCCTCTTCCGTACTGGTATCGTAGAACTCCTCCTCGCGACCGAGTAGATCTGGAACCAGAGTGGTGTGGGAGAGTATTGTATCTCCAGACTGGGCTTGGGACAAGCTAGGTGGAATCTCTTACCACCGAATCATCCTCTAGGGATTGTTAAGTCAAAACCTTCAAAACCACCAATATTGCCCACTTAGCTAAAAAGCCGTAAAATCAAAATAAGATCATACATGAATGAATGAAAAGAGGCCCTTTCCTTTCCTTTATAATTTTGCTCACCGTGTTCCTCCAAAGTGACTTCCATTTTATTATTTAATTAATTCAATAAATCATTTTAATTAATTAATTAACCTTTTACCTCTAAAAGGTGCCTTATCTCTCCCTCGCGGCTCCTCTTAGCCACCTAAAAGTCACTTCTAGCCATCCTATCCTCTAGTGTTGCTCCTCCCGACTCCAATGAGCTATTAAACCAGAGGTTCCTCCAAGTAATGTGCCTAAAATGACCTCTCAGTGATTTCAATTAAATTATAACTCAAAATAGTCAAAATCATGGAAATCTCCGGAATGCAACGTAAACTAAAGCCAACTTGTGCGTAATGGCTCATAATGATGGAATATGATCAACATGCTCGACCCCACAATGCCTCTCAAATACCGCTGTACTCACTATAACATCCATCTCCGTACTCTGGTCATCAACTCTCTCAGATCGATGATGTCCCAATGTGGGACAAAACATAATAATATGTGCCTTAATCAATCAGTCTTGGACTCAAACTACTGCATTAGAATCTCCGTGATGCCCGTAAGCAAAGTGCTATCGCCTTAGAATCAGCGCAAGTATCATCCCCGTGATGTGCTCAAAATTGTTCCATTGTCGACTCCACCAACCGCGGGTTCCTAAAAAGTAGCAACACCCGTTGTATGTAGACATCTCTAAAATGCAAAGGAACACAAGCTAACCCTAACTTCAACAACAACCATGTACCCATCATATACCTGTCTCTAATCTGAACTAACCTATGATGTGCAACCTATACAAACCTGATAATTGCAAATGCTAGACTAAATAGTGCATGTTGGCCCTTAAACCTCAATATTTTCAACGCTGAAAATCTAGGGGTTAATAGTGGTTAGGTCCTTCATTTCATTCAACACCTTAATGCTTTAGAAGATTCATATCATCTTTAGGCCTGCCAACCAACACAGCCAGAAGAATGTGATAATTATTGCTGATTTTTGTAGCTTCGGGAAAGTATTCTCACATGACCCTAGGTGCTGAGCATGTGGAAATCATCGTGGGAACCACATCACAACTTTGGTTTGGTGAAAACCCCCTCGGATTTGAGTAGGGGATTCATGGGTTTGCGGGATGGGCTTCAGGTTTGGTGTTAGCCCCTACAATCAGCAAGGGAAAGCCTAATTTGATGCTACACTGGAGGGGCTTCTATGTTGACCTCTAAGGATTGTATATAAAGAAGAGAGGCTTCATTGTGACATTACATACCATGTAGAGTGTGTGGAGATGATGGAGCTAGTGCATATGAGTCTCAAGACTTCTGCGGGCTAGGAGGATTGGTGATCTAAGCAAAGGGGAAGTCTCCAAGGTGGAAAATTTGGCCTAAGAGAGAGGAAGGATGCTGACTGCCCACGTAGGAGCTTAATTTTCGCATCATACCTGGCTTGCGTGAGGGATCTAAGCATTACATACTTGCTTAAGGACAAATCGCGATAGTATGCTGCTACGATTGCAAAGAAGAAAAATATGCATAACTGTAGTTGTCAGCTTTGGTGAATCGTAATCAGTTTTGGTAGGTACAGATCCGGCATGTCGGTTGCAGTGATGTCACTGTGTCACAGTGTATTCATGGTAGAATTTCTCCAGCAGAGGAGATTCTCATGGATATTGCTAAGGTTTGGTTTTATGATTTGTATGGTCATTGGAGAACAAGGTTGTTCTTAGTTTTGATGACTTTGGAGGACAGTTTGTCCTCATATTTTAGTGATATTGTATTGGCTAGGAGGGCTGGGTTTTTCCTCTAGATTTCTAATGATAACAAGATTAAAGAACTGAAATTGTGTCTCATGTGTATTCATGATTTATCTATCTCTGATCTTTTGTGTTTCCACCGCATATGTTTTCAGTCAATAATATCAGTGTAAAATTGTTCCCAAGATAAATGTTTTAGGGTTTCCATCAAGTTATTAGGGAAGTAATTTCAGATCTGAAAATTCAGTCACGAGTTGCATGTGAAAATTGACAATTATGAGGAGTCGTTATAAGTCAAAACAAGAGACAAGAGATAAAGTCGCATTTAATACTACCTGAGGACAATACATTTCTAAAGGGGAAGGCAATGTTATATATATATGTATGTATGGCCCCGAGGGTTAGCTCAAGTGGTCATGAGCCAAACATGAGATCTCTTATCTCTCCCCCAAAGTTGGGGAGGTCACAGGTTCAATTTTCTTGATCCTCTCGAGGTTAGGCTTCATAATCACAATCGATGGTTTACCTTGTTTGCCATCCATGGATCATGGATCATGGAGGGTTTTCCCATGGTTTCTTTGGAAATATATATATATATAAACACACACACACACACACACACCTAGAGAAATTAGGATAATAATTAGTAATTACTAAAGGTGGATCACATAAAGACGTGGCTTTACGTGAAATGTCACCTTATGGGGCCCATGTCACCATTAGATTTTCATCAGCTTTGTTAGCATTGGATTTACCATAGCATTTTGATCTCTTTTAACATTCAACAACCATAAGGGCACCTAAATATATAAGCAACAAATAAACAAGCACAAGAAGAGCAAAGATTTATACCAGGAAAACCCTAAACTCTGGGAAAAACCCAACCAACTTTCTTAGAGAGAATATTCCAATACAAACCATGAATAAGCTCTATTCATAAGAGAAAAACAACAATGAAGAAAACTCCTTGATAACAAATGTTTATCTCTTCTTCTTGTCAAACCCTAGAGAGGGTAGACAACTAAGGAGCACCATAGAATCAAGTAGCCAAAGCATAGGCACATCACTGGGAGAGTAAGATAGCGCACTACGTAATCGGCACAACCTGCAATTGCAATCAGAATCTAATCAGAACTGGCATCGGGCTAAATGAAGTAAAGACTATTGACAATCTTAGTGCAACTCTTCCTAGAGCGACAAGAGAAGTCTCACTCAAGAGAACTAAGAATATCCTTCCTAAGTAGGGCGACTTCCATCTAAAAGAGAGCTAGAAACTAGAAATAGCAAAACTGCAGCTGCAACAGCCTAGTGCGCACTGCAGAAGGAAAAATGCCTCGACTGCATAAAAATGAACTCTAATCTGCACTTGTATTTTATACTAATAAGTGGGTAATGTCCGGGGCCGAATTCTTATTCTTGGTCTTCAAATTTACTTGATTATTTTTGTGGGCCAGTTCCCTGAAATTATATTCTCACACTCTTTTATTATTATTATTTCTCATAAATTTTCTCTCCTGTGGTCTCTATTCTCACTTTATTCTTTCCAGCTTTCTTCTTGGACCTGTTCAATTGTCTTCCCTTGACTTCTTGGAATCTTCTTCTCTAAGAAAAAGTTGTCCAAGAGGGAATACCTCCCTCAAGCAGCTCTACCTTCCAAAATATCATCAACAAATTAATCTCACCTACTGTAAATCACCATCTCTCTATATTTGTATTCAATAGAATATTTTAAATCCATGTTTTATTCTTTTTATTCCATTCGATTTATTTTGTTTATCTTAACTTATAATCCAAGAGCAAAAAGGGTATATCTAAGAATGAACCTTGTTTGTTTCCCATAGGTACATGATCCTAACCTAGCTTTTCATTGATTAGGATTTGATACAAGTGTAACTAGAAGGAGAGTTCTATATATAATAATCCAAACCATGTCATTGATTAGGATTTGATACAATTGTAACCAGAAGGAAATTTCTAGATAGAATCAATTCCAACCATGTCATTGATTAGGATTTGATACAAGTGCAACCAGAAGGAGAGTTCTAGATAGAATCATCTTTCATCCTCGATAGGAAAGTAACTTTGCTCCAAAACAAAGCCATCACGCAGGTAAAGCTCCAATGGGCCCATTACAGTGTTGATGAGGCGACGTGGGAGTAGGAAAGTGTTATGTGGGAGGCTATATGTTCTTTTAATTTTGATATTCCACAAGGTCTATGCTAATCTAATGGGGAGGGAAATGTAATACCCACCTTTGACCCTCCTGGATCATGCAATAAATATATTTAATGAAACTTGGCTAGAGCCTAGACAAATGTGGTTTTATGTTAGAACCATAACATGATACATTGATTGTTCATCAAGCACATAACCATTCCTATAGTGTATTTTCGTTTTGTATGCAGGTATATTGTGATTATAATATTAAAACCACTAAAGTGTTGCAAGCGAATATGTAAGTAAATAAATCAACTAGATGGGAGAAAGGGGTCTTAGGAGGCTAAGAGAAAATAACAATATTTTATTGTTGCCCACATTTTACCCTAAGTTCTCCAACCTTTATATATGTCAATCTATGTCACATAACACGACGACACGGAACACGGAGGACACATGGATATGAGTATACAACACGGAACATGTTGACCCTGGAAACAAGACAAAGGGGACATGTTATATATATGTGTGTGAAAAGGTGTGTACAAACTACAAATATGCAAAAAATGAAATATAGACATAAAAAATCCAAAGTTTTAGAAATTACAAACTAGTTACAACTTACTAGTTTATGGTCATATGCATGAAGCCACCTATCAATTGAAATTTCTTGTCAATGTCAGATCTGAAAAAGTAACTACCAAACAATATATTGTTTAGCTTCCTTTCACCATACAAGGCTCTAGGGTTGTAGATGGATTTTGTTTCCTTAATATTTTTACAGTGCAATGAGTCTCTCTAATATCTCTCTTTGTAAACTGTCCACGGTTGATTTAGTCAATAGTATATAGATCCCACTGATTCTCTTCTCTTCCAATTTCTCATTTTGTAGTCAACTAATGTTGAGGGACTCCTATGTGTGTGCCTATGCTAATTTCTGATATATCAAATACTTTGGTGCTCTTAAATTATAAATTCAAGGGCTCTCAATGATGGTAAAGTAAACAGATTTTAGCACCGGTGTCCTGGACATGTTCTAGGGCACATGGTTTGGCACAAGTCCCATTTAGATCACCTATACAAAAGATGTGCATTGACATCTCCTACCATGTCACAGCTGTCCTTAACCACAAGATACAAAACACGGGCCTCTGAGGGATACGTCCCGTTACTTGGGGACATTAATTATTGAACAACTTTTGGAATTAGCTGTCCAAGTGAACATACGTGGTCTTATTGAGAAGGCACATGGTCCAATGCATGCATAGAATATTATCTTTGGTTTTGATTCTTCTAGAGTTCGTTCATTTTTCTTGACTCTTACTCTACCCGTACCTTGTTGTTCCTACGCAATTCCTTTTAGAGCTGCTTCCATACCTATATGACAACCATCTCCAAAATTACCTGTGAATGATGGAGAAAGATCAGCAGTTGCTAGTAGCTGGAAATCCATAGTTTCCAGTAGAAGAGATTCCCTTTCCTGCACAGAACTTGAGTTAAAGGGAATTTCCTGGGGGACTGCATTGGAGAGAAGGGTACTCTTTTCCTAGTGTTGTGTAGCACTGAGAGGGGAAGGTGTAGCACTGAGATTTCTGGGTTGAGCTGTGTGATAGAATTCTGAGCCAGCCTGCAGGAATTCGCCCTTGTGGTCTCATAGCCCCAAGTTGAGGGTGGCCTCTACATCAGAGTGCATACGGCTGGGTGGAAAAGCATTCGCTTGCAGCCATTTGGTGGTTAATTCCAGAAAAAATAAGTGTTTGTTCTTGTTGTTTGTTAATGGTTTGTTGTGCATATATGTTATTCAACTTCGTCATGAATTATCAGTTGTAATGAGTAAGTGGGCAAGATTTATAACATCTAAAGTTAATATCTAGGATACCTGGATGGAGTGAATGCTTTGTCTCTGTGTGCAATAGATTCAGTGGTGTTTGCCATTCATATGTGGGAATGTAATTGTTTGTGTTCCTAAATATTTTAGTACCTTTGGTTAATTATGCTAATGGTGAATTTACTGGCTGTTTATCATGTGCACATATATATTATCTTGCAGTATTTATCTCATGAAAGAATTCTGCAAAGGAATGTAATTCTGAGTGTGAATGGTATTCGCTGTGCATTATCTCCACCATAGCATGCATCAGTAGATCATTTATGTCTTTCCCAAGCCAAATTGTGCATTGTTGGTGGACCAGTAGTGAGGGAAGGAAGGAATTTTGAAGTTGGTACACCGACGGCCAAGGCAGGCGGATCCGGGTACACTACAAAAACGAACTGGACATTCATAATAAATAACTGAAGGATTGCTTTGGCAGCAATATCTGTTAATTTCATGACAAGGATATTCATAGATTTTATGGTGTTTCTGGATGTTGAAACTTAATTTTGTTAGAAAAGATTATAAATCTATTGCAGAAAATCTGCAAGTCTGCAAAGGAGGTCTACAATGCCATGCTTACAAACAAAACATTAAGAAATTCATTTTCACCAAAAGTTGTACATCTATTGATTCTATTAGCATTGATACGATTATCCACGCATACACAAAGGTTATACACACAAGTTCTTTACCAAGATTTGTAAGTAAATTTACAAAAAGAAGAAAGGAATTTTTCTTATACAGTCAATATCCCATTAGACTGAACCCCAGGAAAAGACAATGGATTTCTTAATAATGAATATTGAGAGGCAAGTTTTGATGATGGCGCAGAACTGCTTTCATGCTAAAGACAAATCTTAAATTCCTTCACTTAAGTTTTGCTAGACCAGCAAATGTAGATCACAAAGTTTTATTTACAAAACAATGAATTTTATAAGATAATGGCTATTAAATAGTGTAATCCATCTATTTTAATGGAGTTGCATGTAGCTGTCTTGTTTAGCTGTTAATTGGGATTGAACCCGTGACTAACACTTCAACACCTTAAACACTAGGGTTACTAGCCAACTTCTAACTACTTGTCCTTTCAATAAGAATTTATGCAAAAGACTCTCTTATCCTTTCATTGGACTGCAGAAGAACTACATAGGCCAAGACTCTTCAAGTCATTTAATGTCAATAACCAAACCTCCAGGGCAAGCAACCCTCTACTTGTGCAAGCTACATGACTTCTATTGCAACTCCAACCATTGTTGGCACTGGGATTACTGACAACATTTAGCTTCAAATACATTCTAATAGGATCTTATGAGATATTATGATAGTAAACACCTTTCTTATTCCTTTTTCTTCAGTTAAAGTGGAGATGAAAAGAGCACAATACTTTCAGTCATTAAACATGAGCTTCCAAGCCTTTGAAACAGTGATTTTGACAATTGATTGGACTGTGAGGGGAAGGAGATACTGTGCATCATAAACTTCTTATAAGATCTCCACCTTGTTTCTTTGCAGTCTTTGCATTTTAGAAGAATATATCTTCTTTGTTCTGAATTATGTATATCGTTCTCTTTCAAACAAAACAACATTTTATGATAGAAATTAAATTATTTCTCTATCCCTAATTGTGTGCTTAAAATCGCTCTGAATTACATGCTCTATTTGTAGACAGTTCAAGGTCTGAAATTTAACGGAGAGTTTAAACATTATGCACAATAAAGAGGGATACTTTATATTCTGATTCATAATCTTCATGCACAATTCAGAGGGATACATTATATTCTGATTCATAATTTTCATGCACAATTCAGAGGGATACATTATATTCTGATTCATGATCTTCATGCACAATTCAAAGTTCAAACCATGCAGCATGTGGAACCTACTTTCAAAGAGAACAGCTGTGGCATCCATACTGTTCCCATCTATTCCTGCACGCATATAAATTCTTATTATCTGTTTAACCACCAGTGGTGCTACAGCAGTTTGAAGATGTACAAACCGAATGAGGCATACTAGACGGGTGAATCAAACTTACATTAATGTTTTAAATACTCATCTCCAGACCATATGTATTAGAATGGTAGTCAGCTATACATTATTAACAATAAAGAAATGAGATTGGCTAGAATTTGATATAACCTTACCCTGGATGGCAGCAGCAAAGACACAGTTCTCGACAAGGCTGTGCTAAATCACTACGTACACGTCGGTCATAACAGGTTATGAAGCAACCAGAGAGTCCTAACAATGCAAAAAATAATAGTGCACCTGCAAGCATCAAATAACAGTTATTAGCATGCATCTCAGAATCCAAAGCATCCAAGAATAAAAATGCACAACCCTCTATAATGGTTGAACAAACATGCCTACAGCTCCCTGAAAACATCAAAATATAATCACACCTAATTTTTCTTTCCTTTGAAAGAACAGGTAAATCACTTCATGTGAGTAAAAATATATGCTTACATGACTACTACTATTTCATTGATGTTGACAGTGGATCTTGGCAGCTGGAGGGAATCTTGCACATTCCAAGGGCCTGTAGACCTCAGACAGAGGTACTGTGAGGAAGCTGCAGTCTTTCATATGCGTTGAGGAGTTTCCTAAAATAAATGGCAGCTTGTTGGGCCCCATTTGGAGAGATTCCCAATGGTCCCATGGTAAAGTAACTTTTATTTTAAAAGCAGGAAGATTTATCAGGTTATTCATACGAACACTCCCTTAACCCCAGTTTGAATAAAATATGGGGAAGCTCAGATAGCAAATTCAGTACATCACCAGGCTCAGCAATGCATGGTCATACAAGATCTCTTACAATAGAGTTTCTGTATGGCTGGTGTTGTATCTAGGCTTGCCTCCCACGTGCAGATTGATCAAGAGTGGAGACAGTCAAACACTTTCCTGGGGAGCACCCATTTACCAAGAGTTGCTGGAGGATTGTTCACTACTTCAGGGAGCTATTAACTGGTGTGAGGCTCTACTTGTTGATTGTAGATATCCTATTCTGAGTCACTGTTGCAGTCTTTGGCATTGTTCTCAGTCCATGGTATTGTGCACTCTTTGGAGGATTCACTGTAAGTATAATTTTGAAGGTTCAGTAGGGTCTGTGACTCTGTAGAGTCATTTAGATGTCTGGCTTTTGATGAGCTGTCTGCCCAAGTTAGGGCTAAGGGACGTTTTTTAAAAAGATGCCAAGGATTACACTAACAATAATAATAATAATAATCTATTTTTAAGGTCACGGCCAAGCCAAACACCAAATTGGTGTATGAGACCCCCTTGTTTGTGGGACAAGGGACCCCCTCCGCACAGCGATTTGACTGCCAAAGTCTACAGAGGTATGCATACCCTACCACAGAGGTATATACTATACATTCCCTACCCCCCTCAGGTAGTTGAGCCCTCATTTGTATTTGTACATGTATATTTTTGTATTGTATAAGTTTTTTTCAGAAAAGTTAAAGTATTAATATTTTCACAAAATAAATGGAACTTAGTACATCAAATTCTTAAACTCTTCAAATAATTTTTTTACCTTTTATTTAAATAAAACCTAAGAATATATAAATTTTAAAACTTCAGCTACTTCCCTGTACAAAAGATGTAACAGCAAAATTTGGCACTATACATACACTCTTGCCTGACGATGATGGTGTATCTACTATCTAATGCTCGTGTCCAGCAAGCCCATAGCCCATTGGAATTGTACACCTTTCTCTATACCTCCATTAGGGTCTTGCATTGTCTATTAGCTTAATATGCAATTTCCTTTGCTTATTTGACCTCAACCCTCTCAAATCCAGAGTCCAGACTTTGACCACTTAAGGCCACATGTTGGAGCCTTCCGTCCACGTTGTTAGCCACTCAAGGCCCCACCTCAACCCCAAGCCAACACTCTCATGTCCTTGCTACCACCTCAAGGATCCAATGTGGAGCACTCCCCATTGAAAATGTCTAACCATGCCTTGTCTTCCATGTTTCCTCCAATCATCAAGATCGTGTCACCCTACATGAGTGACATGATCACATCATTGTGTGCTACAAAGCTTTGCTCCAGACAAGCTTGCATGCACCAAGCGAGATGACATAACTCTAAACATTGCCTATAAAAATAAGAAGTTAGTCATCATTTTGGGTAAGTCTCTGGCAAGTTTAGACCAATGCTATCAGAACCAGAACCAATTGAGGGTCAGACCGGAATAGAATCAATTGAAAAACAAGTCGATGAGGCTTGGATGGAAATAGCCCAAATCAGCCACTTCAGGACAGAACCAACCAACTGGTCCAGTTCTGAAACCCATTTCGACCCTATTGGGGGTGACCCAATTCCAGATCAACTAGCTGATTCTATTAACACTGGTTTAGACTACTATGGTGCATATCTGACACTATAAGCAAATCTGTGGAGTAAGAGACCTTTACTTTCCACTACTCTATTCATGCTCTCATGGTCCTTTTTCCTTGACTTCGTCAAAAGCCACCATTAAGCGTTTCCTCTACACGATATTATGAGCACACCCTTGGCTTTCGCCACAGTGATGCTGCTATCCTTGCTTCTGCCACATTCTCACAAGTGAGGACTCTTTTCCCTGGAAACCATCTCCATATACATCATGGTAACATGATTCAATGAAGGCGCAACAAGAGACTCCACCAATGAATTTGGAAACATTCTAAGGGCATCATCAACACAACATCAACCTTCTAATAAAAGAGTTTTTTCCTTTTGTTTGCCTTCAAAGAAGAAAACGTCTTTGGTTGCTTGCACATAGATTTGCTTGCGGATTTTATGTTTGTTTTGCTTCTTAAAGTGCTTGCTGAAAGCATATGTTTAAACCATCTCTTTTGCTATATCTTTCCAAGTTTCACAAGTTTAATTAAGGGAGAAATCAAGGAATCTACATCATTGACGTAGATAAGAATTTACAAGGTTCCATTACTCATTTTTATTTTAACCCCAAGTTGACACCCATCTAGAGGATTATTTGTTGTGAATCGTGATTGCTCAAATTCTTGTTCTAAATTTTTCAAATCTCTCTGTTGAGTGCTCTTGTGAATTTGGTTGTTGCTTGATCCTCTAGCTAACAATAAATCAACTCAATTTCCTTATCCTGTACCTACTCTCTGATATAGTGACAATGAACTTCTATGACCTTAGTTTGATTATGAAAAACAAACTCTTTGCCAACTTAATAGCGCTTTCATTTTCGCACTTCAATGCTGTCGGTTCAGATTGTCAAAGATTCAAGTCTTCTGGTATTCAACAAAGACATATTGCCTCAAGTGTTACATCCATTGCAGCCTTGCACTTTGCTTCAGAGGATGATAATATGGTTGTTGACTACTTGTTAATCCAAGAAATCACTCTATATCCAAAAGACTGAATGTGTATATCATGTAATTAAATTCTTATCATTCTTAGAACCTGCATCTGCATCTCCACTCAATTTTAAGACTTCATTTTTCTCAAACGAAAGGCCAAAGTTTAATGTATCTAAAAATT
>SNQJ01S0044525.1:74179-92122 GCA_010110895.2 Picea sitchensis | reverse complement strand
GGTTGCTTCATAACCTGTTATGACCGACGTGTACGTAGTGATTTAGCACAGCCTTGTCGAGAACTGTGTCTTTGCTGCTGCCATCCAGGGTAAGGTTATATCAAATTCTAGCCAATCTCATTTCTTTATTGTTAATAATGTATAGCTGACTACCATTCTAATACATATGGTCTGGAGATGAGTATTTAAAACATTAATGTAAGTCTGATTCACCCATCTAGTATGCCTCATTCGGTTTGTACATCTTCAAACTGCTGTAGCACCACTGGTGGTTAAACAGATAATAAGAATTTATATGCGTGCAGGAATAGATGGGAACAGTATGGATGCCACAGCTGTTCTCTTTGAAAGTAGGTTCCACATGCTGCATGGTTTGAACTTTGAATTGTGCATGAAGATCATGAATCAGAATATAATG
This sequence comes from Picea sitchensis, assembly GCA_010110895.2. Lineage (NCBI taxonomy): Eukaryota > Viridiplantae > Streptophyta > Pinopsida > Pinales > Pinaceae > Picea > Picea sitchensis. The sequence goes on along the minus strand of SNQJ01S0044525.1, from coordinate 91,704 downwards.
TATCCCTCTGAATTGTGCATGAAAATTATGAATCAGAATATAATGTATCCCTCTGAATTGTGCATGAAGATTATGAATCAGAATATAAAGTATCCCTCTTTATTGTGCATAATGTTTAAACTCTCCGTTAAATTTCAGACCTTGAACTGTCTACAAATAGAGCATGTAATTCAGAGCGATTTTAAGCACACAATTAGGGATAGAGAAATAATTTAATTTCTATCATAAAATGTTGTTTTGTTTGAAAGAGAACGATATACATAATTCAGAACAAAGAAGATATATTCTTCTAAAATGCAAAGACTGCAAAGAAACAAGGTGGAGATCTTATAAGAAGTTTATGATGCACAGTATCTCCTTCCCCTCACAGTCCAATCAATTGTCAAAATCACTGTTTCAAAGGCTTGGAAGCTCATGTTTAATGACTGAAAGTATTGTGCTCTTTTCATCTCCACTTTAACTGAAGAAAAAGGAATAAGAAAAGTGTTTACTATCATAATATCTCATAAGATCCTATTAGAATGTATTTGAAGCTAAATGTTGTCAGTAATCCCAGTGCCAACAATGGTTGGAGTTGCAATAGAAGTCATGTAGCTTGCACAAGTAGAGGGTTGCTTGCCCTGGAGGTTTGGTTATTGACATTAAATGACTTGAAGAGTCTTGGCCTATGTAGTTCTTCTGCAGTCCAATGAAAGGATAAGAGAGTCTTTTGCATAAATTCTTATTGAAAGGACAAGTAGTTAGAAGTTGGCTAGTAACCCTAGTGTTTAAGGTGTTGAAGTGTTAGTCACGGGTTCAATCCCAATTAACAGCTAAACAAGACAGCTACATGCAACTCCATTAAAATAGATGGATTACACTATTTGATAGCCATTATCTTATAAAATTCATTGTTTTGTAAATAAAACTTTGTGATCTACATTTGCTATTCTAGCAAAACTTAAGTGAAGGAATTTAAGATTTGTCTTTAGAATGAAAGCACTTCTGCGCCATCATCAAAACTTGCCTCTCAATATTCATTATTAAGAAATCCATTGTCTTTTCCTGGGGTTCAGTCTAATGGGATATTGACTATATAAGAAAAATTCCTTTCTTCTTTTTGTAAATTTACTTACAAATCTTGGTAAAGAACTTGTGTGTATAACCTTTGTGTATGCGTGGATAATCGTCTCAATGCTAATAGAATCAATAGATGTACAACTTTTGTGCAAACTTGAATTTCTATAATGTTTTTTTGTTTGTAAGCATGGCATTGTAGACCTCCTTTGCAGACTTGCAGATTTTCTGCAATAGATTTATAATATTTTCTAACAAAATTAAGTTTCAACATCCAGAACCACCATAAAATCTATGAATATCCTTGTCATGAAATTAACAGATATTGCTGCCAAAGCAATCCTTCAGTTATTTATTATGAATGTCCAGTTCGTTTTTGTAGTGTACCCGGATCCGCCTGCCTTGGCCGTCGGTGTACCAACTTCAAAATTCCTTCCTTCCCTCACTACTGGTCCACCAACAATGCACAATTTCGCTTGGGAAAGACATAAATGATCTACTGATGCATGCTATGGTGGAGATAATGCACAGCGAATACCATTCACACTCAGAATTACATTCCTTTGCAGAATTCTTTCATGAGATAAATACTGCAAGATAATATATATGTGCACATGATAAACAGCCAGCAAATTCACCATTAGCATAATTAACCAAAGGTACTAAAATATTTAGGAACACAAACAATTACATTCCCACATATGAATGGCAAACACCACTGAATCTATTGCACACAGAGACAAAGCATTCACTCCATCCAGGTATCCTAGATATTAACTTTAGATGTTATAAATCTTGCCCACTTACTCATTACAACTGATAATTCATGACGAAGTTGAATAACATATATGCACAACAAACCATTAACAAACAACAAGAACAAACACTTATTTTTTCTGGAATTAACCACCAAATGGCTGCAAGCGAATGCTTTTCCACCCAGCCGTATGCACTCTGATGTAGAGGCCACCCTCAACTTGGGGCTATGAGACCACAAGGGCGAATTCCTGCAGGCTGGCTCAGAATTCTATCACACAGCTCAACCCAGAAATCTCAGTGCTACACCTTCCCCTCTCAGTGCTACACAACACTAGGAAAAGAGTACCCTTCTCTCCAATGCAGTCCCCCAGGAAATTCCCTTTAACTCAAGTTCTGTGCAGGAAAGGGAATCTCTTCTACTGGAAACTATGGATTTCCAGCTACTAGCAACTGCTGATCTTTCTCCATCATTCACAGGTAATTTTGGAGATGGTTGTCATATAGGTATGGAAGCAGCTCTAAAAGGAATTGCGTAGGAACAACAAGGTACGGGTAGAGTAAGAGTCAAGAAAAATGAACGAACTCTAGAAGAATCAAAACCAAAGATAATATTCTATGCATGCATTGGACCATGTGCCTTCTCAATAAGACCACGTATGTTCACTTGGACAGCTAATTCCAAAAGTTGTTCAATAATTAATTGACATCTAAGTAACAGGACATGTCCCTCAGGAGCCCCGTGTTTGTATCTTGTGGTCAGACATGTGACATGGTAGGAGATGTGTCTGACACATCTTTGGCATGCGTCCTAAAATAGGACTTGTGCCAAACATGTGCCCTAGAACATGTCGGACACCAAGGTATAAATCTGAACTGCTTTACCATCATTAAAATATGAATTTATAAATTAAGAGCACCAAAATATTTGATATATCAGAAATTAGCATAGGCACACACACAGGAGTCCCTCAACATTAGTTGACTACAAAATGAGAAATTGGAAGAGAATCATTGGGATCTATATGCTAGTGACTAAATCCATCAACATTGGACGGTTACAAAGAGAGATATTGGAAGAGACTCATTGCACTGTAAATAATAGAAACAAAATCCATCTACAACCTAGGCCCTTGTATGGTGAAAGGAAGCTAAACAATATATTGTTTGGTAGTTACTTTTTCAGATCTGACATTGACAAGAAATTTCAATTGATAGGTGGCTTCATGCATATGACCATAAACTAGTAAGTTGTAACTAGTTTGTAATTTCTAAAACTTTTGGATTTTTATGTCTATATTTCATTTTTGTATTTGTAGTTTGTACACACACACACACACACACATATATATAACATGTCCCCTTTGTCTTGTTTCCAGGGTCAACATGTTCCGTGTTGTATACTCATATCCATGTGTCCTCCGTGTTCCGTGTCGTCGTGTTATGTGACATAGATTGACATATATAAAGGTTGGAGAACTTAGGATAAAAGGTGGGCAACAATAAAATATTATTATTTTTCTCTTAGCCCCCGAAGCTCCCTTTCTTCCCATCTCGTTGATTTGTAACCCCCTTTATATTCGCTTGCAACACTTTAGTGGTTTTAATATTATAATGACAATATACCTGCATACAAAACGAAAATACACTATAGGAATGGTTATGTGCTTGATGAACAATCAATGTATCATGTTATGGTTCTAACATAAAACCACATTTGTCTAGGCTCTAGCCAAGTTTCATTAAATATATTTGTGCATGATCCAGAGGTCAAAATTGGGGTATTACATGTCCCTCCCCATTAGATTAGCATCGACCTTGTGGAATATCAAAATTAAAAGAAAAACATATATGCCTCCCACATAACACTTTCCAACTCCCACGTCGCCTCATCAACACTGTAATGGGCCCATTGGAGCTTTACCTGCGTGATAGCTTTGTTTTGGAGCAAAGTTACTTTCCTATCGAGGATGAGAGATGATTCTATCTAGAACTCTCCTTCTGGTTGCACTTGTATCAAATCCTAATCAATGACATGGTTTGGATGATTCTATCTAGAAATTTCCTTCTGGTTACAATTGTATCAAATCCTAATCAATGACATGGTTTGGATTATTATATATAGAACTCTCCTTCTAGTTACACTTGTATCAAATCCTAATCAATGGCATGGTTAGGATCATGTACATACCTTGAAACAAACAAGGTTCATTCTTGAATATGCCATGCACTTCTTGGATTATAAGTTGAATAAACAAAATAAATCGAATGAGATAAAAGAATCCATGTGGATTAAAATATTCTATTGAATAAAATATGAGAGATGGTGATTTACAATGATGAGTGGTCTTGGTATTTGTTGATGTTTTGGTAGCTGCAGGAGGTATTCCCTCTTGGACAACTTTTCTTAGAGAAGAAGAAGATTCCAAGAAGTCAAAGGAAGACCATTGAACAGTTGAAGAAAACTGTGGAAAAGAATAAAGTGAAATAGAAGACCACAGAAGAGAAGTCGGCCCACAAGAAATAATAATAAAGTGGAAATATAATTTCCAGGAAGAGAAGTTGGCCCACAAAAATAATCAAGTAAATTTGAAGACCAAGAATAAGAAGTCGGCCCCAGACATGCACCCATATTAGTATAAATACAAGTCTGGGTCAGTTCATTTGTACAGTCAGACAGTTTTCCTTCTGCAGTGTGCACTAGGAAGTTGCAACAGTTTTGCTATTTCTAGTTTCTCGTTCTTTTGGATAGTGCGCCCTACTTGGGAAGGATATTCTTGGTTCTCTTGGTGGTTTCTCTTGTGCGCTACCTCTGGAAGAGTTGCACTAAGATTGTGTGGTGCTGCCTAGCTGCTTCGTGCCAGTTACAGTTGCAGTTGCAGTTACCAATTGCCAGTTGTGCCAGTTCTGTGGTGCGCTATCTTGCTCTAGTGATGTGCCTATCTTGTGCCAATTCTATGGTGCTCCTTAGTTGTCTACCCTCTCTAGGGTTTGACAAGAAGAAGAGATAAACATTTGTTATCAAGGTTTCTTCATTGTTGTTTTTCTCTTATGAATAGAGCTTGTTCATGGTTGTATTGGAATATTCTCTCTAAGAAAAGTTGGTTGGGTTTTTCCCCGAGTTTGGGGTTTTCCTAGGATAAATCTTTGTATCTTCTTGTGCTTGTTTATTTGTTGCTTATATATTTCAGTATATGGTTATTGAATGTTAAAAGAAGATCAAAATGCTATGGTAAATCTAATGTTAACAAAACTGATGAAAATCTAATAGTGTTTATAGGCCTCAAGGTGACATTTCACGTAAAGCCACGTCTTTATGTGATCCACCTTTAGTAATTACTAATTATTATCCTAATTTCTCTAGTGTGTGTGTGTGTGTGTGTGTTTATATATATATATATTTCCAAGGAAACCCTTGCGGAAAACCCTCCATGATCCATGATCCATGGATGGCAAACAAGGTAAACCATCGATTGTGATTATGAAGCCTAACCTCGAGGGGATCAAGAGAGTCGAACCCCTGACGTCCCCAATTTTGGGGAGAGATAAGAGGTCTCATGTTTGGCTCATGACCACTTGAGCTAACCCTCGGGGCCATACATACATATATATATAACATTGCCTTCCCCTTTAGAAATGTGTTGTCCTCAAACCGTATTAATGGAAAAGCTTTATCTCTTGTCTCTTGTTTTGACTTATAACGACTCCTCATAATTGTCAATTTTCACATGCAACTCTACGTGACTAATTTTCAGATCTGAAAATTACTTCCTAGTGATCTAACAGTAAAACCCTAGCTGTTATCACTGAACAATTTTACACTGGAAATTATTCACTGAAAACATATGCAGTGGAAACACAAAGATCAGAGATGAATCGTGAATACACATGAGACACAATTTCAGTTCTGTAATCTTGTTATCATTAGAAATCCTAAGGGAAAAACCAACCCTCCTAGCCAATACAATATCACCAAAATATGAGGACAACTTTGTCCTCCAAAGTCACCAAAACTAAGAACAACCTTGTTCTCCAATGACCATACAAATCATAAAACCAAACCTTAGCAATATCCCCGAGAATCTCCTCTGCACACAAATCTGCTGTAGACCACCTGTATGACCTGTTGACATCACCTGTCAGCCTGTACAGATCTGTACCTACCCAAAAACTCAGATACACGATTCACCAACTGACAACCTGCGAACATACGCTATTTTCTTCACTGCAAATCGCGTATACCCTATATGCGATTTGTCCTTCTACAACCCACATATATACGTGCTTCATCCTCCTGCAAACCGTGTATGGTACGAAAAATTTGCTCCACACTTGCGACCTTCTTCACTCCTCTCTCTTGGGCCAAATTTTCCACCTTGGAGACTTCCCCTTTGCTGAGATCACCAATCCTCCTAGCATAAGTGTAGACTCACTTATGCTAGCTCCATCATATCTCCACACACTCTACATGATATGTATTGTCACAATGACCTCTCTTCTTTATATAAAATCCTTAGGGGTCAACATAGAAGCCCCTCCACAAGTCAAACATCAAATTAGGCTTTCCTTGTCGGTGTGAAGCCCCAACACAAACCCACAAATCCCATCACCAAACTCATGAATCCCCCACTCAAATCCAAGGGGGTTTTCACCAAACAGAAAGTGTGATGTGGTGCCCACGACGATTCCCACATGCCCAACACCTAGGGTCATGTGAGAATACTTTCCCGAAGCTACAAAAATCAACAATAATTCTCTATTCTTTGTAGCTGTGTTGGTTGACGATACAAGATGATATGATCTTCTAAGCATTAATGAAAATTGTCGAATGGCGAAAGGACCTAATCACCTATTAACCCCTAGATTTTCAGCGTTGAAAATATTGAGGGTTAAGAGCCAACATGCACCAGTTTGGCTGGCATTTTGCAATTCTCCTAGAGTTTAGCACTTATGGTTATCATAGGTTGGTTCCCATCATAGACAGGTATATGATCGGTACATGGTTGTTTGTTCAAAGTTAAAGTTAACTTGTGTTCCTTTGCATTTTGAGAGAGATGTCTACATACAACAAGTGTTGCTACTTTTTAGGAGCCATGGTTTGAGTGGGTCTCATGACAATTTGGAACAGTTTTGAGCATACAGGGATGATCCTTGCATGATTCTAGGCTTGATAGCACTTTGCCAGGCGACATGCAGGAGATTTCTATTTTTAGCAGTTTGAGCTCCAGGGCCCCCAGATTCAGATTCTGAGCACATATTATCAATCCTTGAGACATTCTGAATCCTTGGGACCTTTTCCAGGATGATTTGTCACATATTTCTATTTGTAGCAGGTTGAGCGCCAGGGCTCACATGTCAATTCTGATTGCAGATTCGGATTCCTTGCGGAAAACCGAGTTCAATGGGTATGATATCATTGATATGCAAGGAGATTCTATTTTTAGTAGTGCATATTTTTAAATAGTTGACATGTGGTAGTGTTCTCCTAGTCATCCTGAGTATTTCGGGACCGGACAACTATTTTTTGAAATTTCTATTTTTAGAAGGGGTGATGGTCTCCATAAGTGACATGTGGCAGACTCATATTCCAACATGTGGCAGAGTTTTAGTGTGAGGTGGCATCTACATGGCATCATTTGACCAAGGGTGCATTTTCCAAGACAAGCATTAAATGAAGATTAACTAAAGTAAAGAGGTGGCACATAGGTGAGGTAGCACTCCATGGAGAAAGTTTAGCCAATCATGCCAACTTTTCTCACTAACTTTCTTCACCCACCACAAAACCACTTTCCGTGCATTAAAAGTCCATAAAACCACTTTACCCATTCTTCTTACTCCAATCCTATACATATTAGTTTCCCTATCCCCATCCCTCTTTCCATTCTCACTCTAACTCTACCCTCACTCACCTTTCCCACCTTTATTAATTAAAGTCTCATCTTTCCTAAACCTAAACCCACTTCCATTTATACCTACCCACTAAACCCACCTATACATATCACTTTAAAGTATGTCTTATCCTAACCCCACTTCCCATTCATATGTACCCATTCACCCTTTTAATTAATTAATTAATTAATTTGCCCCCCTTTTTGATAAAGTGTACCATTTTAACATTTTAATTAATTAATTATTAAAAGTCGTCCCCCTTTTATTAATTTGTGTCCCCCTTTAGTTAATTATTTTATTAATTATTGTCCCCACCTTTATTAACTAAATTGTATCCCATGTCCCTCCTTTTTTAATTAATTAATTCATTAAAATGTATCCCATGTCCCCCTAGTCATACATATCTCCTTATTAAACATGCTCGTCCCTTTTAATAAAGCATATATCTTAAAATAATATGTATGCTCATTCCTTTTGATTAGAAAAGTGCATCACTTAATATAGCTTATTCCTCCGTTTAAGCCATGTGCTAATTCCCTTCACTCTTGCATGGGTCCCTTACTCCACTCACACACTCCTTCATCCTAGCATACACTTTCCTTATTTGGCTCGTCCTATTTTCCATCCATTAGCCTATTTCTCACTCATCTCCTAATTCTCTTGTTCCCATGCACACTCATTACTAAGTTCATAAACCTTCTAAGCCTATTACTTCCATGCATTATTCCACTCTTGTCTTCACACATGATTCCCACTCCCAAATCTCATGTGCATGCTTCTTCATCTCCCACTTAGCCTTTTCCTTACTCTTATGCATGCATCCCTCACTCATGCGCATGCATACTTCCCTATTCCTATCCATCCTCCCATCTCCTATGCGTCCTCTTGGTTTCCTTGGGTAAAGTGCGCCTCTCATCCTATATATTGGAGTCTTCTACATGTAATATTGGTCGGGTTATTTCAACAGCTAGCATATTTTTTCTTCTCTCTTGTTCTTATTCTAGTTATACTTCTTTGAGCAAAGTGATCATTTTGTGTTTGTGTTCTAACCAGTGTTACCAACATTGCCATATTATCGCCAAAACGAAGGTCAACATTATTATTGCTGGAAAATATCGCAATATTTTTGTCCAACGATAATATCGTGATATTTTCCTAATTCGTGATAATATCATGATTCGATCCAAAACGTTGCACGACGCGGAAAAGTCCAGAAATAAAGCCAATTTTTGGGTTTTTATTAGTCATTTTGCAAATAGAGTGTGGGGTTTCGAGAGAAAAGGAGGAAGAGGTGATTTTTCCTTCAACCAAAGGCGAGGAGGAGCAGGATCTTGAGCACCATAACCTGTTCATTGTGAAGTTGGGATTGATTTTCCTCAAGCAAGGGCTCATTTGTAGGTATGGGCAACAGTTTGCAACTTTGCACCCTTTTTTTGTTTTGTATTTTTTTAATTTTTGCTATGTATCCCTCCTCTTGGTATGGAGGGACTGTTTTTTATTAGCTGCCATCAATTTATTTTGGAGAGTGGATTGATTTCCAACCCTTTTTATTTTTTTATTTTTGCAAATTTATGATAGGTTTTTATATTTTTTTATTTTTGCAAATTTATCATTTTTTCCCCATTTTGGAAATTTGTATTAGTTGTAGACTATATTATCTTGAATCTTGATTCTTTAGAAGTTAAATGGTGATTTTAATTTTTTTCCATTGTTTTTGTGCCCTAGGTTTGATCACTTGAAGGTTGAAAATGTCGAGAAAATTGGATGCTACGTGGGAATATGGTGAAACCGAGGGGGGAATCTTGTTAAGTACCAAAGATCTCTGAATACATTAACCACATGATATATGGAACAATATAGAAAAACCACTCTTTATTATAAGAAGATCCTTGAGGTAGGGCAACGCCGCAACACCATACAATGGATCCTATTATGGAAGAGATCCTCTCTTGTTCACTTGCCTCTTCGAGGGGGCAACCTCTTAATGAGATACCACTCCAAATACAATAATCCTCTTCACCTCCCCATTACATTGCTTGAACCCCTTTATATAGTGCTACCAACCACCTAAGAACATTCTAGAGGAGGAACCTTCTAGAAGTAGAACCTTCTAGTAAGTCGTCTTACATTTATAATATTTAACTATCATGGTGGGCATTATTTAATAGTATAGTGGACCTAGTCCACCTTACATTGAATGGCCTCCACTATTATCACTATGGGCCCTCCAGGCCCCCCTCACTACCTCTCTAGCTACACTACATTCCACCCCCCTTATGAAAGCATTGTCCTCGACGGTTGTTATGAGGGTGTACAACCATATACCAGGGTCCCATGGATAAGTGTGGACCATAATGCTAAAATAAGCTGAAGAACCAGGGTCCCATGTAGAAATGCGAACCATCATGTTGAAGTAGTCCAACCGTCACTGTAAACTCGGGTCCCATATCCAAGTGCTCATGTGAAGTCCACGCTGAAGATATCGAAACTCAATAGGCAGCTGATCCAAAAGTCAACTTTGATCATGTGGATCATAATATGCAGATCCATCCACATAGTTGGACATGGTCAAAGTTGAATCTGGAAGGAACAATACCACTGAAGAATATGCAAACTGGACACTGGTAGTCATAATTGGCTCCTAATTGGACATGGTCAAAGTTGAATCTGGATGGAACAATACCACTGAAGAATATGCAAACTAGACACTGGTAGTCATAATTGGCTCCTAATTTGTCACACTGATGTTCTCTATAGGTGGAGTAGAGTCATCAAATAAAATATGAAAGTGGTTGTTATCCCAAAAATGACAATTATCCATATACCAATCATCACAATCGGCCTCAAAATCATACCAACCATATGCTTCTTGATTGTATTCATCCATGATGGCTTATATTAATACCTTCCTCGCCTTCCAATGTTGAGCTCTTGAATATATTTCTCCTGGGTATTTTGCATTTCAACTTTGATTTCTTGAAATGTTGTCTTGATGGCTTCCATGATTTGAGAGCAAATATCCATTATACCACATATAAGATACCAAAAGAAAGATCTTAAAATTATCTATCCAATGGCACTGATCTGGTAGCAATTTGAGCACCTTATGAAAAGTAATGAGCTTTGCAGTGCCACTGTCGTCACAAAGACCCTAAAAAATGGCTGATTTTGAATCAACGATATCTTCACGTTCGAAGCTCCGATTTGGGTGATTTTTTTTTGAAATCAACTATTTTTGAAAGAGGAACTCATATCTGTAATTTGTTTTGGAAAATTCGGCCCCAACTGCTACATAAATCAGAAAAATCGCATAGACCTAGTCCACCTTACACTGAATGGCTTCCACTAATAATACATAACCACATTCCCATTGGGTACCTCCCTAGGTACCCCATATTACCTCCCTAGGTATACTACAAATCAATAGACAAACTTTGTATTGCAAGTTGTGTAGGATGAGAATGATGGAGGGAATTACCTTGCAAGTTGTTGAAATACCACCTTGGAAAAATTTCAGGACATGAAGTGGATATTTGCCCAAATTCAAGCTCAGAAATCATGGGTATTGCGAACAAAGTGCTTGAGGATATGGGTATAGCCAAAGAACATAGGGAAGCTATGAAAGCTCAATTTGCAAGGGGAGGATGTGGAATATCTGAGGAGGGAGGAACTAGAAGTGAAACCCATTCTTCGACCACAACTACTTCAATTCCACCTTTTACCTCATTGTTTTTTGTTCCTAGAACCACACCTAGTGCACAACCTTCTATCGGGTCAATGGTAAAACAAAAGGAGAAGGAAGAGGCTGATACGCTGGTGGGTAAGTGTTTCTTATGGAGTGCCATTCCTTTTAACATTTCCAAGAACAACCCATTCTATCAGCCAATGTTTGATGCAGTTGTTGTTGTTGGCCCAGAGTACAAGGCCCCTATCAATGAGGAGTTGCGAGGGCCTATCCTTTAGAATGAAAAGCTCGATTGTGCTAGTAGATTGGAGGAGCTTAAGGCATCATGGGAAATCACTGGATGCACCATGATGTCAGATGGTTGGATGGACCAAAAGGGCAGGACACTTCTTAACTTCTTGGTTAATTGTCCCAGGGGGACAATGTTTGTTAAATCTGTCGATGCATTTGCACATGTTAAAGATGCATCATTATTATGTGACTTGTTGGATGACTTCATTCAGGAGGTGGGTCCACAACATGTTGTCCAAGTCATAATGGACAACGCTGCGAACTATGTTGCTGCAAGTAGGATGCTTATGCTGAGGTATCCTACCTTGTTTTGGACTCCTTGTGATGCACGTTGTATAGATTTGATTTTAGAGGATATGGGAAAAAATCCTTATATCAGAGACATTGTTTAATCAACTAAGAGCATCACACAATTCATATATAATCATTCATTCGTGCTTAGCTTGATGAGAAGATTCACAAATAATAGGGAGTTGGTGCGTCTTGCAATCACGCGCTTTGCCACTAGCTTCATATCTCTTCGTTCTCTCTTAGCTTGTATGCAGGACCTGAAGATGATGTTTGTTTCACATGAGTGGGATGATTTATCATTTAGTCGTAAACCGGAGGGGGAGGCCATATGCAGGCTAGTGTCATACCGGGAGAGCTTTTGGGTGGGAGTGGAGGAGGTGGTTTCCATTAGCGAACCTTTGGTAAAGGTTCTTCGGTTGATGGAGACAAACCCGCAATGGGCTACTTGTATGAGGCCATGGATAGGGCCAGAGAAGCCATCCGTACCTATTATGTTGACAAGGGAGATGATGGATTTCAGAAACGACTACAGATATGGGGAGTGATTGATTAGTGATGGAGCAATACACTTCATCGCTTGATTCATGCTGCAAGGATCTACCTCAATCCCGCATTCTCTTACTTATGTGGTTTTAGATTTGATGTTGAGGTTATGGAAGGATTCCTCATATGCGTTGAGAAAATGGTGCTAAGTCATGAAGAACGTGCAGATATTTCCAAAGAAATGGAAATATATAGGATGTCTGGTGGGACTTTTGGCTTTCAGATGGCTATAGTTGATAGGAAGACCAAAATGCCAGGTAAGCTTTCATTAAATTTCAAATTTTGATGTCTCTTCTTAGTTCTTAGTTCTAAGTTCTAACTTTGTTTCAACTTTTAACTTTCAAATTTCAATGTCTTTTCTTATTTTTCTCTTATTTGTTGTAGATGCTTGATGGACAAGCTATGGTGGTAGAGTACCCCATCTACAAAAACTTTCCATTCGTGTGCTTAGTCAAACATGTAGCTCTTCAGGATGCGAGCACAACTAGAGTGCATTTGAGAAATTACACACCAAGAAGTGCCACTAGTTACAAATTTTCAAATTAAATTTTTAATTCATTATAAATTACAATTTATTATTTTATGCCTTGTCACCCTCTAGAGTCTAGATTATGTATTATAAATTATAATATTATTATTAATTTATAATTTATGGCCCTCATACAGGTTGGAATCCCAGCGCTCATACAGGTTGGAATCCCAGCGCCTCAATGACATGGTATATGTCTACTACAATCTCTGATTGTGGGTGAGGTGGATTAAAAAAACACTTGATGTGGACACCATTTCGTTGGATGGGATTGAAATTTGACACCACTGTTGCATGGAGGGTCGAGTCTGAGAGGCCTATCTTGGAATCAATGCCTAATTGGATACATGAGGAGGTAGAGGGGGCAGTAGCAAAGGAGGAGGAGGATGTTACAAAGCAGAGTCAACCACCATCTTCATTGACTCCGACAGAGGGAGTTGTACTTGGCAGTAGCACCCATAGAGGACACCAACGTCTAGCTTCTGCTTTTTCTATAGGATGTCAGAATCCAATGCCAGCCCCAAGGGCTTCTTCCTCTAGAGGAAAAGCCACTTCTAGAGTCGTTACCTTTTCCTGTAAAAGGGGCAGAGGGAATCATTAATTTTTATTTGATTTCATTATAGTTGACTCATGATAATGAGATACATTTGTCACTTAGTATATTTTTTGATGATATTTTGAGGCTTTAGACTCAGGACATGATTCAGTGTTGATCTGTAGACTGAGATGTATTCGAATTTACTAGACATCTTATACATATTATATATCAATTCTCTTTTCATATTTATGTGGAAATGCATTTATTTGATGTTGTTGATGCTTTAGATATTTAAAAAATAAAAAAAAATGAATATTTTTGTATTTTCCCCGATGTTGCTGATATTTCGTTTTCAGACCCTCGACGATATTTTGCCGATGCTGATGTTTGCAACACTGGTTCTAACCTTATTTCTTGATGGTACTTTGTGAATTTTTGCTATTAGATTAGTCGCTTTCCTTGCTGTTCATTGTGATTTATATTGATCTTTTGAACAGTTTCTTTCTCTATTTCTCATCTATATTTCATGTGCTAACCCTGCAGGATCCCTCCAAGCAAACGAACTATATTTTGTTGAGATTTGGGTACCTTGGAAAGTGGTCCCCTTGTGTTTGTGAGTCTTTAAACACAAAGGGGGAGACTATTACCCTTATACCTTTACTTTATATTCTAATTTCACATTGACTTTATTCACTCAAGTCATAAAGTGACAATTAATTCACAAGTGGGTGAATTAGTAGACATAAAGCAAACTATGGAAACTTAAGTAAAGTGGGTTTCTAATTGAGATTTATGAGAAGTGATCTCAACCATTGATTAGACTTGGCTAGATCTAATCTAAGCCATTGATCTTTTAGGTTTGGCCTAAGGAAGGCTAAAGGAGGCAAAAGGGTAAGTAAGAGATTCATTGTTCACTTGATCACTTGAGATATTTGGGTGAGGAGAAGAGAAGTGAGAAGAGAGGGTTTGAAGGAGAAAACTAGGGCACACTTGTACATTACAAGTCCGTACACATCCATTGCAATTTGCATACCGTACAACCATCATTTTCTATACATATCCGCTGCCCAACTGTACATATTTGTCCCATTCTTATTACTGTACACAACCACATTTCTGCTGTACATGTTCGCAGCAGCCACCATATGAACAACCACCATCTTCTGTCATTTCTTCTGTACGTTGCACTAGTGCTGTTTTTTGCAATTGTCCATACATCCATACATTCGCATTTATCAAAATGTCACCAATCTCCAATTGGAAGTCGTGACCATACATTAGGTTGTTATTTGAAGTGTCATTTAAAGAGTTATAAGGACCATTGATAAGGATTAACCCAACTTTTTATTAAGGAAATGGTCATACATCTTATAAGTCAAATGGGATTATTAAAGGAATAAGTAATTTGCTTTGATTAAGATTGCTCAAGTTGATAAGTGGAGAAATACTAAAGTACTCTTCTTTTGAGTACAAAAAGGTGCAAAGGGAAAAAAGTTATACAGTGGAGATTACAAATCTCTTAGTATTAAGTGGTTCCTTATTAGGGATTGAAGAAAAAAGGAAAGGGAGCTATTTTCAACGAAAAGCTATCAACACAAGTTATCAAGGTTTTAAATCATAATTAAAAATATAATAGAAGTGTTAAGGAATATCAAGGAAGTCTTAAAAGGAAGATATAAGTTTGTAATCAGGGTATCCTTTGATGAAAAAATTCAATGAAAAACAAAATGGAGTCTAGTAAAGAGAAGGGAATATTTTCTAAAACATAAAAAATTAGGTTTTAGTCAAACCCTTTCACAGTCACAATTATGCTCAATTCCTTGAATATCATACTGTTTCGTGTCTTCAACCTCAAGAATGTCAAATTATGAAAAGTATTGCTGACCAAAATGAAGACATAGTTTTTTCCACAAAATGCTTTGAGGACAAAGCATCTTTAAAGGGATAGGAAACATAATAAACACACACATAGAGGGGTTTGGAAAACAATACATGAATGCCAAAAGGCAAGAATAGGGGTTTGGAAAACAACAAATGAATATCAAAAGGCAAGAATAGGGGTTTGGAAAGAAACAATGCCGAGGAAAGGGTAATTCAATGCACCAAGCGCTCCCTCTACAAAGGTGCTCATGGAGATGAACATCACATGTGGCCTTTCATGTCAATGACTCCATGACCATGAAGTAAAGCTCATGTCATATCATTCACTTATACTTGCACTTTAATGGGTTTCTTGGGAACTACTCTACTTGGGTACAGACACACCTAATAGGGTCGTGTGATGATCCTCCCATGCCTAAACTTGGCAAATTGCATATTTATGTTGATGTATCATTCTCTCTTGGTCATATAAGCATGACCAATTTGGGAGAATGTCTGCCTGATGATGAAACATCAACACTCCCTCTCAACGAGGGAGGCATTCCTGTCATGTCCCCATTTTTGGATTCCCCTATTATGCGGTTAGAGTCACTTCAGGAGGCTTGAGTTAGCCAAGTCAGAGGGGTGAGACCATGTCATTAGTGAGCTCGGAGGGTTTGGATGAGTTTTATGGGGCCCAACTTAGTTTATTTACCATTATTCATCATCAGGATCATTTCCACACAACTTGTTCTTGGTTCCGTTGCATTTCGACGATTTTCGTAAAACGGGGTTATTGATGGGGATATTTTAATTAATTACACTGAAGGTACTATTTGGAGCTTGTTTCTTGGAGAAATACTAGTGTAATAGCTCATTGGAACCGAGGCGAAAATATCTACAAGATGAGATGATGAAAAGTGACTTTCAGTGGTAGGAGAAATCATAAAGGCAAATTAATCACTTTTTGGAGTAAAAAGGTTTATTAAATTAATAAAGTGATTTTATGAGAAAATATTAAAGATGAATTAAAAGTCACTTGAAGGGAAAACGGTGAAAAGGGGTATAAAAGAGAGATAGGGGCTCATATTCTCTCATTAGGAAGATTTATGATTTGACATTTGAGCTTTGAGGAGAAAACACAGGTTCAGGCGAATCAATGACTATGGATTGCAAGAGGAATACACCCAGAGGTTGATTTTGGTGTTGAGAGACACACCCTAGTCACTGGGGAGATCATACAGATCTTCCATCGATCTTTAGCAACAGTTACACAGGTAGCAACAACAAGGGCACACTTATTCAGGGTGAGGGCGCAACTTCTGAGGAGACTTAGAGATTCGACTTGTCCTAGCGAGGGAGAATCCAGGGATTCCCTTTTGACCCAGTTGAGAGGAAGGTAGGGCACATCTATTGATTGGTTTCTTGTCAGATTTCGACGGAGAAATCATTAGGGGTGCAATAGTTGTCCAGTGAGGGCGCAACTCTTGAGGAGACATTCACAAGGTTCTAGAGAGTTCACCAGACCTGAGCCGGGGAAACCCTCCCGACCCATTATAGAGGAGCCTAGGGTGCTTAGTTTGAGACTATTACAACTAGATTCCGACGGTGCAATCTCTAGGGAACAATTATTGGCAGCAGTTGGGGCGCATTCCTCGAGGGGATCCATCCGGGGTCCATACAGATTAGTAGAGTGTCGATCTTCAGGAAGATAGACACCGAGAGTGTGTATGAGGTCAGGGCGCATTGTTTGTGACAGATTCTAGGTAGATCTGTGGAGTTTAGCCACCAGGGAGAACTTTTCAGTCTTGCAGCAGTTGTTGTAGCATGCAGCAGATCCTACAGCTCATCCATTGATCCAACAACATTCTTCTATTTCCGGGTATCATTGTTTCAGTTTGCTTATTGTATTCTGACTAAGGTCCTTTTGTCTTTGATCTAGCCGATGTAGAAATTATCTGAGGTCCTATGAGGCTGCCATCTAAGGTCTGTCCTTGACCTTAGTATGGCTCTAAGTTTCAACTGTATGGCTGTCTTCTTTTGCTGTTTTAGGACAGCAAACAGTCATCCCACTTTCTGCTCAATGT
>SNQJ01S0044525.1:4476-16807 GCA_010110895.2 Picea sitchensis | reverse complement strand
AATTGCATCTTCTATGGCTTTTCCTTTAGGCCACATAAGAACTTCACCATCTATGAATGAAACCCTGAAACCTTTCTTATATAAAGTTGAGATAGAAAGTAAGTTCTTCGTCAAAACTGGTACATATAGTCCTTCATTTTCGTCGGGGCCCCTGAATCAAGTTTGTAGGTGGATTCTCCCACTCCTTTGGTAAGGTACTGGTAATCATCTCCGAGTGTAACTTTCTAGGGAAAGTTATTTTCTGTAAGGCTAGAGAGAATGTCTCTCTGACCCTTCATGTTCTTAGATACACCATTGTCTATGAGCCAAGTATTCTCTACAGGCGTCACAAATCCTGAGAGGGCGAAAAATAAAACTTAATCTTCAATCTCTTCTTTAGAAAACTTCGTGGGTTGCTAATCATCTTCGACTACATGGACATGATATCTTTTGTTATTTATCTTCTTGTATTCTTTTCTTCTGGGAGAACAATTCTTAGCAATATGTCCCATCTTATCACAATGATAACATTGATAAGAGGAGAAATCTTTTTCTCTTCTTTGACCCTTCTGATATTTCTGGAATCTCCTTGGAGGATGAGATTCTTTATGAAAGTGGGTGAATCTCTTTGGGGAGTGAGATTCCTTATGGAGGTGGGTCTCCTTTTGGAAATGAGACCTTTTCTTTCTTCCTTTGGCATAAGCATCTAGGGCTTGGTCTTCATCCCTTAATAGTACTACTTCTCAGTTGGCTACTCTTGCTTCTTCTTGAACACATTCTTCCCAAAGACTGCCAAATTGGAGTTTCTCCTTTCTGGCACAAATAGTTTGGATGAAGGCATCCCAAGGTCTTGTGAGACCATTAAGAGTTGTCATGATGAGTTAATCTTCATCCAAGTTGTCTCCAATTGCTTCTAGTTGTTCTTTGAAATGAGTAACCCTAGAGAAATAGTCTTGGATTGTTTCTCCTTTCTACATCTTTGTATTCTTGAGTTGGGTTCTCAAGTTCATCTTCTGATTGATATTCTTTCCTTCATACATTCTGGTTAGGGCATCAAAAATCTCTTTTGGACTATTATTGGAAGATACTTGAGGGATCAAGTGATCTTAAATGGAGTCTGCAATGATCCTTTTGGCCCTAACCATATCCTTCTTGTACTTTGCTTTAACTACATCTTCTTCGGGTTCCGATACATTTTCTTTTATGAATTTTGCAAGGTCATTCTCTTCAAGAATGAGTGCAATCTTGTACTTCCAAGCACATAAGTTTTCCACACCTTCTAACTTGTCAACAAGCTTGGTGTTTGCAGACATCTTGACCTAGAGCTGAGAAAATGACTAAAATTTGAAAGTGGTCAGAAAATGAATCTAAACTTACCAGGAGGTGCGCAAGGCTGAGGTGAGTAGGTTGGAGCTGTTTGTTTTCGGAAAATCCAAATTTTACCCCTTGAAATTGGACATGGGCAAATATGGAGCGATACTTCTGGTACTGGTTCTGGTTTCTTGTTTTTTTTGTTTTTTGGTTTTCTAGTACCAGTAAAAACTAGGGTTTCACTTTCTGGAGGCTCTGGCCATTGAAAAGGTGTGCTCTAGCTGCCAAATGATGCGCTAGGCTAGGGCGCACTTCCCTAGATGGTTTTTAGTCAGAAATTATCTTTCAATAAAAGCCCTAATTTTCTTGTACGACAAAAATGACGTTTTTGGTTACCCGGTGAAAGGTTCTCTACTCAGTTCAACTCTGATACCATGTTAAATTTAGAGCTTCTATTAAGTTATTTTCAATTTACTAGACAATAATAGCATAAGCAAGATCACTGAAAGAAACACAATCACAAGGTACACAACATTTTATCCTAGGAAACCCTCATGGGGGAGAAAACCCAACAAAAACTTCATAAATAATAGATTGCCAATACAATGCCAAGACTAAACACCAAAACACTAGAAAATATCCAAGACTGAGCAATGTGTCTTTCTTTCCTTCTTGCAACTGCAGAGACCTCCAAAATATGCGCACTTGTTGAGTGAATGAGTGAATGAGGCGCCTTCCTCTCTTATTTATACTAGCTGAGGGGCGCTAGGGTTATGTCTATTCATCAAGCAGGGCCGACTTCTTCCAATAGTGGTTAAAACCATTGTAATAAACCCTAGGGGCCGACTTCTCAATTACCACCACATGAATATGGTTTGACCAATTCATAAAAGGGAATTTGGTCATACATAAGTCTTGTCATGATCAATCCACAAAAGGGGATTTGATATACATAATAATAACTCAATTGTAATTAAAATATTCTTTGTAGTTACAATATTTCAATAGATGGGAACCCCCCTGACTGTCCAAATTTGCACTAGGAGTAGTCAACTTAGACACTGCAACCAAAATTTGCAAAGGAAGAGGGAATTGGGGTGTCACCCAACTTGGGTGGCACTGCATCTTCACCACTGGTGTGCAACCCTCCCCCAAAGGCCCAATTTACAAAGTTCAATTTTGTTTTTAACATAAATGGTTAATATTATATTAGAAAAAGGTTGTCAACCAATATTACAATAATTCCAAACTTCAAGCGTTCATAGCAAATTGATACCTTATGTGTCTTTTGACGTATATGTATCGTCTTCCTTTGCCTAATGGAGTTTACACAAAAATTCCATGTGAAAATGGCTACGTTTGAAAAAAAAAAATGAGAAATTTAGATAGCATATTGTGCTAATTGAGGTGCAGAGATGTGTCCACCTAGTTCTAATTAGCAATAACCTACTCCAAATTTGGCCCATGTTGTCCTTCTCACTCTGCATCCATTACTACTGAAATAAAACGATGTTGTGGTGGCTGGGTGACTTCATTTGATGCCCTCGATTTAGCTGACTCATCTGGAATTGGCATTGCCTGAACGCCTTGAGGGAAGTGTGGCAGATTCCTACGAAGGGAAAAAATATGAGTTGCGTTCCTATTAACTGCTCTCAACACGACTGCTAGTTCTTCATTATGACGATGTTGCTGCTCATGGATTTGACGAATTACCTATATATTCGATCTTTGAAGCTTAATTTCCCCTTGCTGCATATGTAACTGCTCCTATAGTCTGCTTGTCATGCAATCCGAGCATCCCATGGTTCCCTGCTTCTCCTCCACATTGTTATGGAGGAAATTTCGCTTTCAAACTAAATACTGGAAGCCTGCTGCCTAAATAGTGCCTTGAGATTGTTTCGCCACCTTTGAGAAGCTTAAACAAGGGAGGGGGCGAAATAACCCTGAGGGTGAAATTTGGTGCCATGAAAAGGAATGATTGCATTTCGTTCAAGAGGATGACGAGAGGCGACACAAAGAATGTGCTTCCCATGGGTATCTTATCTTGCATTGTACTGATGAAGTGAATTCTAGATCGGGTGAGTGCGCAGTTCCTACATGGGTCTAATGACAAGTACAATCCTGGGGTAACTGCTTCAATGGACTGATGAGAGATGAGTCGCATGATGATAATTATTCCTCGTTCTGACTATTTCCAAGCAGCACGTGGCGCATGCCAGCCTTTCATGGCGATAAGTGAGACTATATGATGTGGGGGGGTGACCCATTATTCATTGTAGAAACCATTGAAATGACTAAATTGTGTAAAGGTGCTTTGCTAACCAAATTGTGCACCATGATCTCCATGTTTACACTAGGGAATGGGCTCATATTTAATCTTGGTGTTATATTTAAGTCTCCCTTGTGTAAATTGCTTGGCTTCTTTAGCTAGGGAGTCCGTTATGTTATTATGGGTTCTGTAAACATGGAAGTAACTAACTTCTTTGTATTTTTGTTCCATGTCTCTTATTTTAAGAAGA
This sequence comes from Picea sitchensis, assembly GCA_010110895.2. Taxonomy (NCBI): domain Eukaryota; kingdom Viridiplantae; phylum Streptophyta; class Pinopsida; order Pinales; family Pinaceae; genus Picea; species Picea sitchensis. The sequence continues at coordinate 12,998 of SNQJ01S0044525.1, read as the reverse complement.
ACCCTATCTATAATGGGATGGGTATTCTTGATGTTTCTTCGGAGACCCTTTATAATCACCTTTGAGTCTCCAATAACCACTAACCCCATTGATGCTGACTGGAATGAGGTGTAATCCCATATAGATTTCTAAAGCCTCAACATGATTATTGGTGGCATTCCCAAGTCCCCACGAAAATTCCAATGCCTTATTTCATCCGGAGTAAAAAACAACTCCCCTCGCACCTGTCGCCCCTTACAAAGTTCGATTTTTTTTATTATATACAATTCTAAATTTTTATATATGTTATATTTTGGAACTATAAGTTAAGATCTTAATTTTTTGGGAATAAGGACACATTGGTGAAATAATGTCATAACACAATCATACAAATGCTAATTTGATCCCAAAAAGAACCGATACAACTGGAAAATAGAACCATTCACACCTACACTAGTATCAATCGATAAATATTCAAGGATTTTTATTGGAAATCCCATGAATGAATTGGGGCCTTTATTGACATTGAGACCAATGTCAGAACTAGGGAAATGCACACGGGGACAAATTTTGTCAAATATAAGAGAACTCATTTGAGCTACAACCCCACATAGTTGTAACATTAATTCAATTTCCATTTAAACCTTTCGATTTAGGTTTTTATGCCTCATTTACCAAACTAACACTCAATCCCAATGATTTCTTGGAACCTTTTAGAGGCTAATCTCACTCATGATGAGCTTGATTTTTGTCAAACAAAAGGTGTTGTATTTACAAAGTACAATAGGTCAGTCATAAATTTCATAAGGCCAAATCCCATGCTAGTTTGCACTTCAAGGTAGCCAAACATATTTTCAAGCCAAGGGGTCTTTTATCTAAATGAAGTCCAAATTGAGCAGAGTTCGAGAACGTAATTTACCAATTGTTGGGGAAACATTATGAGTAGTAAGGGGATGTTATATACAAGTTTAAAAAGTGTGTGAAAAAATCACATATCTTGAGTCATTTCACTTAGTTTAATGACCCCACTTTTCTCTAGAAAAAAACTAGAAGTTTTCAAACACGTGATTTATTTCTGACATTTTTGGTAGCCATAACTAGCCAATTTCACACCTATATTTCACCCCAACCTGCAAAAACAAGAAAGTGGCCATCCAAGACCAAACACTTGGAGGTACAAATCATGAGGCACAATATATGGTGTGGCACCTTATCCTAAAAAGGATTTTCTCAAAGCCACTTTCTTTCTCGGAATTGTTATTTTTTCTATATAATTAGGATTTTATTTCATTTGAAAAGTCAAATAGAACATTCTAGAACTGTCACTTATCATTTTTCAAAAAGTGACCAGTGTTTTGTAAACCCAAGGTATCATTTTACCTTAGGTTTTGGTAAACTAACTCCACTTACTCTTCATCTATAAATAGGAGGTTGATTCACAAGGTATCCTTTTACCTTAGGTTTTGGTAAACTAACTCCACTTACTCTTCATCTATAAATAGGAGGTTGGTTAATGTATTATTCATAATTGGTTGAATGAAATTAACCAAGTGAAATTGGTTTTCTTAGGGTGTTGGTCATTTCTACTCTCCACTGTGCTCATTTTTAGTTGTTAAGGATTTGTTGTTTGCTTGTCTAGGGTTGAGAGGTAGTAGCAAGATGATTTTATGTTAGATATTTATATTAGGGATTGGTTAGCTATGTAGCTACTTGCTATTTTTGTGATTTTAACATACATATTTTTTCTAATTAATGGTTGTTGCTTGTCTATTTGTGTGACATTTTATGTAGATTTCCTTAAGGGAATGAAACTATTCAACTTGGTTGGTGGCAAGAAGGCTCATGAAGATATTAGGACAACCTAGAACCTTTTTTGTATTGTTGATTGGATTGGGTGACCCTCTTTCTCTTTCCTTCCATGGTTGTTTTTGTGTTTTTCTTGTCTTTTGTATTGTTGCGCCTAATAGATAAACTGATGAATCTTTGATCGATTACTCTATTTAGAAAAACCATACCGATCTATTGTTTTTTATATTTGTATATTGTATTTCATTTAATTTCATTGCGTTTTATCACTTATAAATACTAAATATTTGCTAACCCATGCAATTTCTCTCTTTGCTTCTCCTAAGCAGTGGACAACCACCCAAAGACCCATTTTAGGAAAAGTATCTAGCTGGGGAACCAACAAAAATATCCGAACCATGCAAAAACACCCAACAACCATGTAAAATACATACCCATTTTTTTACATACTTTCCTTTTCACATTTATAAAGTTTTAGTAGTTAATCATTATTATTATCATCACTCTTTTCACACAATTTCAATCACTTGAATTTTACTTGTTAATATACTTCAACCTTCTAACCATGTAACCAAGTTAAAAACTACTTTGCACATCACGGCTTGCAAATATATTTAACTTCATTCCTATGGAATTTGCAACATAGTTTCATTTTTGTTTTCATTATAAATCCACAGTGCCATGATAGCTCGAGCTAAAGGAAAAAATGTGCATAACATGATGGATGAGTGATAGTGGGGTTTCCCTTCCATCATACTTGCTAGCGTTAAAACCAAGTTTATTCAGGAGGGTTGATTAGCAACGCTTGAATCTTTTTAGCATGTTGCCCTTAAAGGGACCCACACAAAAATAAAACAAATAAACTTTGCACAAAAACAACAAGTAAATACAGGGAGACAAATCTCAAAAAACAAAAACAAAAACATTTTATTTCCAGCTCTTTCTTATTTCTATTCTATACTTAGTTAAATTTCAATTTCATGGATCAAGTGACATGATTGTGAAAACAATGTGTTGTCTAGCCACTAGGATGGATTTCTAGTCCTTTATTTCAAGCATTGTGATTTATTAACTACTAGGAGTTGAAGCAATTGAATCCTTGTTAGGGAACCCTCCTAGACAAGATTGTCCTTTGTATTAAAAGAGAGAGCATATTGTTGTATTTTGGTCACTTTTTAGAAAGTAATGATTAACTTAGCCTCAATGGGAATACTACTATGGTTGGGTAAGTCCAATTAGAGTCCCCCGATGGAGTCTTGGACCTCTTCTTTTTCATATGAATCCTTATTCCATTGAGGTAGTTTTAGGATCTCGAAATCACTAGCGATGAGAAGGCTAACCCATATTCCAAACTACATGGGGTAATATTTACTTTCAACCACTTGATTTCATCAATTTACTCTTTTTCTACCAAGTGATATTAAAATGTTGTGAGATAAAATGTGTGAGCCATCTTAGGAGGAACCTCAAAAGGGAGTGGGTTCCTTTGTATGCATGAATAACTAGATAAAAATTTAATAAATTTAAAATCATAAATATATAAGCCTTTCATTAGTTCACCCTATGTCGTATATTATTGCAGCCATGATCATCTCAAGCAACCCTTTACAATTATCAAACAATCAAGATTTTAAACAATTTGTGAAAGTGATCTTGTGGTTACAAAGTTTCACTATCTAATCCCCATCGAGATTTAAAAAACATTGCCACTTTTAAGAGTTTGTGTTGGCGTAGGCTATTTTGGGGAACATCGCAACAACTATTGAAGGCAGTTAGAAAAAGGGACCAGAAAATGAGCGTGCGCCAGATATCAGGGAAAAGTAGCGCGAGGAAGCAGGAGAGCGGCAAGGAAATGATTGGATTGTGGACCATCCGTGCGCAGGAAGTTAGAAAGTGGACAAACCTAATCCAATTAGGGTTAGGGTTTTGGTCATTGATGTAAAGGGTTTAACCCATTTTTTGTAGTATAAATATGTATTGTGAGATCTGAGGAGATCTAGTTTTTGTAGGTGGAAGCTTTCTAGTTTTGAGTTTTGAATGAGAGTTCGAGTATAGATTATGAGTCACAGTCATTAGTTTTTGGTTGAGAGTTGTGGAGATAAGGTAGAATCAGTTTTGGAGACAGAGTTATGGATTTTAAATTAGGGTCAGGTCACAAGTTGTGGAGCTTGGTGCGACACTGGTCAACCTCACATATACATGTGCATTTCAAATGCACTTCTGATGTAATGTGCGCAACGCAATGATTTGTTGAAGAATAATAAAGAAGCAGATAATCCTAGATCTCTGTGGACGTAGCCCAAAGGGGGTGAACCACGGTAAAACCTTGTGTCTTTGTGTGGAATGTTTATTTTATGTGTTGCAATGATTTATGATGAATGAATGAATCTGTTACTGATAAAATGAAACACACACTGGAATAGTTATGTTATTTACTGTAGAATGAATGTTAATAAATGAATATGATCATAGAATGGTAGATCTGATATATATGAGGTAGAAAGAATGTCTAACATCCCCATGAACACCATCCCTTCCACGATTGCAAACAGTTGGGTCATGTAGTCACCTATAAGCCATATCGGGTGAGACTTCACTGTGCACTCTATGCGCAGTGTTGCCTTCTGGTCTCTAGAAGGGTCGATGGTTTGTGGGGCTTTGTTGGAAACCTAAAATAGAACCTGGGTCAACAAAAACATTCCAACAAATGGTTATGTTGTCGGCTGGAACTCAGAAAAACATATTGGAAGGGATTTGTTGGGAAGGACAATGAAGATAATGCAAGAGTATAAAGGGATGTTTAGACCATGGAACCCTACTAAGAAGGATATTGAAAGATGGTTGGAAACAAAAGAGCTCGAGTTTGCGCAGAAAGACAATAGAAGTTGCAAGTATACACCATGCCATTATTGGGAAATGTATGTGTTTAATGATCTTCATGAGACATTTTTTGTTACTTTCCAGAGTTGTTGCAAGAGTGGATATTGAGGTTGAAGGATAATCATCCCACTAATCGGATAAGACCAGTAGAGTGGACTAATGATAATATTGCGCATCTAGAAAGAGTCAATAATAAATTCATGTGCACAGTGGATTTCTGGTTAGACAATATTATTGCAGGATTTATTACTGAGTTTGCAATCGATATTGCAAAGTCATACACTGTTGCAGAGCATAAGTTTTTGAAGGGACCAAGAGGAAGGTATATTAAGTCACTTTATACGTCGATCAATATTTTATTACATGATAAAGGTGTGATGATAATGGATTCAGACAACTAAATAACTCTGCACGCATAGGGAAACTGGGGGAATCACTAAGGACGATTTGAGATATGGAGAGGGCTCTGGAGAGAGGCCAGAAGAAGGAAGCAATGGACCCCATTATGATGGGAGAGGAACAAACCAAGGAGATAATGGACAGAGCGAGAGTGACGTGCAATAGAAGACCCTACTAATATAGGATTAATAATAAGAAGAGGGCAGTAGTCGAGCGGGAGGGCTTGGAAAGTGATGAGGAAGAGGTAGAGGATCTCCATGCTACAGGGCAGATTGAGGAAATCCTACATGCCACATATGGGAGAAAAACCAGAGGTCAAGGGTTCGATGCAAAAGAAGGCTCTCCATTCCAGATCATAATTAGTGTGGAACCCACAGCCTCATGTGCGACTAAGACATATGAAGAGAAAGAAACGATTAGCCAACCAACGATTAGTAGTAGAAGGATTTTAGTAGGACGAGGGTCCAGTGGAAATTCAAGTGGAATTACAAATTCAGATAGCAGTAGTCAGTTATCTACACTACACAGAGGTGGTAGTACATCAAAATTTACAATGGCAGGAGCAGATTCAACTATTAGGTTACCATAGTTTCATGGAGAAGGGTCGGAGGACCCAGGGAAACATTTATTTATATTTGAGAAGATCTAGGAAGCTAAACATATCACAGATGAAGATACAAAAGTTGTGCATCTCACAATTACATTCAGATACTGTGCACTGGACTGGTATATGGGTCTCGCAGTAAATGGTCCACAAGGAGCACCTACAACCATCACAGATGTGAAGAAGGCATTAATCAATGAATTACAACAACCAAGTTCAGAAGATCCCTTTATGAATGAGATGATAGAAATCAAACAGAAGCCAAGAGATTCAGTTTGGGAGACTGGTCAAAAGTTCAAGAGATTGAAAGGTAAGTTGAAGTATCCTATCACAGATATGCAACATAGGCATCTATTTGTTAATTCATTATTGCCACATATTAAGTATCCATTAAGGAAACAAAATTTCCAGAATCAGGTCGAGGCTCACAAACAACCTTGCAATTGGAGGAAAATCAATATAAACATACAAATCCAACTGTAGAAGAGTTGAGAGAAGATCTAAAGAATCTTACATTTCAGGTGAATCAAAACAAAGGTAAGGAGAAGAGAGAATTTGTCTAGTGTACATTATGTAGAACATAAGGACATCATAAGAATGAGTTCCCAACATTTGCGTAGTACTTGGGATAAAGAATTTCAAATCCTTTACCCACAAGAGAACCATGGTGTGAAATATGTAGAACACATGGACATGAGCCCTATCATTGTCCCATGATGCAAAAGTATCAAACAATCCCCAAGAGTGTATTTTGTAATTTTTTCCAGTCTGTAAGACATGAAAACAAGGATTGTCGAACTTTGGAAATGATGAAGGAGAGAACTTCAGATGCATATAGAATGCATGTCAAAACAATGACAGGTCCACCTGCGCAACAATATAATAATGCGCAACAATTTACAGCACCACCGCAATATAATAATGTGCAACAGTATAACCAGGTACCATAGTACAATATGCCACGCGCAGACAATCAAGGTAACATAGGAGGATTCAAAGGAGGAGGTTGTGGAGGAAGAGGATTTGGAGGAGGTAGAGGACCATTAACCTGTCACAATTGTCAGAAACCTGGACATTATGCAAGGGATTGTCCACAACCACCAACGACATTCATGTACTGTCGCGCAGCAAATCATGATACAAAAGATTGTCCGACACTTTTGACAAGGATACAGGAAAAGAGGAATCAAAACAATCAGAATGTTCAACGGATTTTTGTGGAAACCAGAGAAGATGATGGGAAAAAGATCAATATAGTTATTAGAGGTGGAACCAACACATGAGTAGATGCAACAAAGAAGAATCAAGACCAGTGGGTTAGAAATAACATAACACCTAAACAACATTTTGATGTGCGCAAGGAAAATGAGACATTCAAGCAGGCTAGACAAGAGATTTTGCAGGATAATATTACTTCTACTTCAGGTATGAAGCCAAGAGATGATGTACCAGTATATGACATGCCTCATCTATTTGATCAAACCAACAAAGACCAGTCTTCAGAACAAGTAATTTAAGAATATTTTTGGTGTCTTGTTTGAATTTGTTGAATGATAAAACCTTTTTACAAGTGTTACAAAGTATGTCAGAAAAGTGTCATTCTAGAGAAGAGGTGAAACTAGAATAGAAGATAGTCAAACAAGTTCGTAAGAAGATAAGAACAAAAAGGGAGTTCATGTTGAATGAAAATATTGTAGATTTTAATATGGGGGACATCATACTATATTTGGGGTCTGAAGTAAATGTTCTACCTAAAAAGACATGGGAAACCATGGGGGAACCTACACTGGGATATTCACCTATTCGGTTGAAGCTAGAAAATCAACATAGAGTGGTACCCATTGGTATATTGAAGGGAATACCAATGGATTTAGATGGTGTACACACTACGACAGACTTTGAGGTGATTGATATAGTAGATAACACTCAACCTTATCCAACGTTGTTGGGACTGGATTGGGCATTTGACAATCAAGCTATCATTAACTTGAAAACTAGGAAAATGATTTTTGAATCAGGAGTGTACAGAGTTATTGCACCCTTAGACCCTTCAGAAGGTGGAAGATATGTTGAACATACAACAGAAAACTTCATCACGGATGAGATAAATTAGTTTTATAGAAATACCATGTGCACAAAAGATTACATTAACCGGACAACAGATGGAATGCTTAGTTGGAGAAGCATTACTTCGTGTGCTTCAGACTCTAACACAGGATTGGAGAATTGAAAACAACGATTACATGAGATATATACTAGAATATGTGAAAGAATGACATGCGCACTGAGATGGATTGGCTCAGAGGTAAGAGAACTCCAACCTTATATGGGGAAAATGATTTTAAATCATTTTTAACAAAATTTTGAGCTAGATGTTACGAAAAATAAAAGATTATTAGTTTTAGAGATTGAATTGAAAGAAACACATACACGTTGTTGGGGTAATCATAAGGAGAAGATCAATAACTGGTATCAATGCAAGAGATTACTGCACATTAGATTTGGCACAGAATAGGAGAATAAGTATTTGGAGAAGTATGATGGAATCAAACAACCTAAAGAACATATTGATAAATTTATGACCCAATGGAGACTGGTACCACCAGAGGAATGACCACACCACTTCATTCATACATTAGAAGGAATCCCAAGGAATTGGTATACAGAAATGGAACTGCAAATTGAGAGGAGATGCAACATAACTTTGTGAGGCTATAGAGTTGCCTTCATAGATGGAGAAGTTCTTATGTGGGCTAAGGGAGAAACCTTAAATGAAGCAATCATCATCGGAAGTGAAGAAAATGGTTTATATAAGTTGAAGGGTCACCCAGAAACTGCTATGACTCATGCCATC
>SNQJ01S0044524.1:26661-49772 GCA_010110895.2 Picea sitchensis | reverse complement strand
GTCTATATTTTCTGAGTTTTTCATATTGCTGATATTTTATTTCTGCGTTGAAAACGATGTTCAGAATCCTCATGTTTCATTTCTGAAGTTTTATTTTCTGTTAAGTTTTTTTTATATGCTGAAACACAATGCTGTAACATATGTTCAAAACACAATGCTGTAACATATGCTGAAACACAGTGCTGTAACATATGCTGAAACAAAGTGTTGTAACATATGCTGAAACACAAGGCTGTAACATATGTTGAAACACAGTGATGTAACATATGTTGAAACACAGTGCTGTAACATATGCTGAAACACAGTGCTGTAACGTATGCTAAAACACCGCTATGACATATGTTTTGAAACACCGCTGTGACATACGTGAAACAATGCTGTAACTGGAGTTTGGCATTTAAATTTGGCTAAAAAATTAGCGAGACTAAAACTGGGTTGGGGTTTTGAAAAATTAACAGTTATAGCATATTCATCTTCAAAAATTTAAATGACAAATTTATCTCGACAATCGTGCCAAATATTCACACAAGAAAATGAGCCAAACTCCTCAAAACTCTTCCCAGAATTTTCTGCAATAAATTGCAGGTTTGCTCCTCGATTTATGTGCCTCCAAACTATTGTATGGTCACCTTGAAATTTGTGCCAACTTCCTTAGCCCAAAATAGAGCAATGAATGTTGTAAAACCACCTTGGGAAATGTGCCAAAACTTCCAGAAAACAACACAAATATTTCTTCTTGAAATCTGTGCCATAATAACAGTCGTACGAACTGTACAGAATCGATACAGCATGGACTGTACCTTCTTCCTCGATTTCTATGCCCTTTTTCCTACTATATGGAATTCAAAAATCTGTACAATATGTCCTTTTCTGATGGACTGTACCTTGCCTCGATTTTTTTGCCTTCTCTTCTTGTTGTACGGCCTACTCAATCCGTACAGTACAACCTGCCTTCAATACTGTCCTTGCTACCTCAATTTTTGTGCTAGCTTATTGTCTTGGGATGCATGCCCTAGCTCTTAGAAATGGCTGCTCTCTTGTTGCTTGAAAATTCTCTCTCTCTTTCTCTCTTAAAATGAATCAACAACCCAAGAATGGGTGCACCCCTCTACCCTAATCCACCTCATGAGGGGAGGTGAGGAGTTTTCTAATCCAGTGGTTGAGATTATATTAGATGACTGGATGAGATTAAATGTCTCTTCACTCACCCTCACTTTAGTCATAAAGTCACCTTTTAATTTTCATCTCACAATTTAAATGACTAGAGCCCACATTAGGCACTTTCTCACCCCTTAGGCGCCTAGGGAAGAAAAACACTTGCCTTGGTACTTTATTTAATTAAAAAAATTAACAAGGCTCCACAGTAGAAAAATACTTACTATCCATTCCTTAGTCCTCAACCACTCAATACTACTTGGAAATAGGCCCAATAGAAATCTCGTGTAAATTTTTTCCAACCTTCTCTAGTAAAGTAGGTTCAAGTATTTGAATAGGTGAACATGGTCAACACTACCACCTAGTAGAAAAATCCTAATAAGAAGGGTAGGAATAACCAAACACCAACTAGGGATAGCAAGAAATCCCCAACACCAAAATATTCAAACTAGGGAGAATTATTGTAACAACAAGATCTAGCAATGATGGGAAAACAATAATAAACTTTGAATGAAATTTCCCTAAACATTATGTGGTGAGTATGGACATTATTCTCACCATTTCCCCCAAATCAAAGACAATAATTAGATGAAGGGGTCTACATATACTCTAGGATCCCTACCTGTCAGGGTACCCCACCTGCTCAAAAAAGTTTTCCCCAAACTCAAAAACTAACCATGTTACAAAACCCTTCCCCCAATAAGGAGTGATTCAATGCAACAAGAGACTATGCTCTCCACTTAGCCAATAGGAAAATGCCCAACCCCAGCTCAATATCAATTTGGAAATTCTTCTTTTCATAGAATCCTTATGGATTCTATAGATATCCATCTACAAAATCACAACCATCAATATGATATGCCTCTTGATTTCCCTCTCACCACATTAGATGACACCCAATCGTTGGCTAGTATACCTTTGATGATCGCACATCCTAGTGGTGAATCTAATTAAATAGTACCAAAGGAATCTCTATGACGTACTTCTCACAACCTTCATGCAAAGGTAACTCATAACTATAGCATCATGGACAACATAACTCAGTCATTTACATCCATGTCTACACTTTCTGTGTTACAAACTTGTCCTTCTTAAAGGAAATCTATACTATCAACATTGGGGGAAGTCGACCCTTTTGGCTTACACCCCAATACATTTGAATTGGAAAAATAAGAACCTCACCTCAGCTCCTTGGTAGATTTATGAATCCTTGTCATAGTCCTAAATATCTATATCCATTCATGCATTATATATGGGGGATAATCTACATACATTATGTTCAAAAACGTCTAGTAGAAATTAGGCTCCCTCAAGATGACCTTTTATGTTATCACCCTTCAGGCCTATGGCCAACCATCTCAGCTCGAGGGCCTATTTCAAAACTTCCTTATAGAGCTAGTAGGAAAAAATGTCTTTCTTGAGATCAAGGTCATCGATCCCCTTTTAGACTACAACATTCTCCTTGGACATAGCTACATGTACATGATGAAGGTGGTCGCCTCATCTATGTTTCACACCATGATCTTTCCTCACAATGGGAAAGTTGTTAAGGGTCAAATATTTCATGCACTACGAACCATGGACAGATGAAAAATTAGATAACGCCCTCTCCCTCATTGGGGAATAGCCTGAGTTTCCATCCCTTGTGGAAATGGATATGTGGATCTTCAAATACCCCTCATGCCTTGAAGCATACCAGGGTGAACTTGTAAGTTTTAAACATGTGACGTAAAACAATGCCTATAGATTCTTAAGAAAAACATAAATTAATCAATGGTGCATACACATAGTACACATAAATTTACACTGGAAACCCTTAATCGGGAGAAAACCAACCTTCCTTAGTTCCACACCTGTCAAATATTCATTGTATTAATTTCACCATTCACAATACAATATATACAAAATTTTAGGTATTTTGCAGCTACCAAAACCTTAATCCATTAATGTGGGATTAATTTAGAAAACCGCTAAAAATAGAGAAAAATGTTAAAATATCAAAGATCGCCTCCGGCAACGCCTCATGTACACATACACCACTGCTAGGGTGGGTTCATTAGACACATTAGTCAAATCTAATGCACCCCCACCACACACACACATGCAAAGAATATAACACCCACCCAACATTCTCCCACTTATTATTTTATTTTCATATAAGGGCTCACATGAGTCAGAAATGTGATTTAGAAGATAAGCATGAGATACATTTTTCATTGATATGATACATTCATATAAACATTGGTTATGACCATTGGATTCTCATCCAAGGTCTCTTGAACTCCCAATGAATTTCCATACACACTTGACGGTTCACATTTTGTCACATTGGTAACCCTAACGAATTATGTTTACAACATCCCCCCCCGCTTAATATGAAGGGGTATATGTCAGTCCAAGATGAGAGATGATATATGAAAGTGGGAAGCTGGAATCTCAAAGTGTGCAACTACCGATGGTTGAATGTGCTCTCTGAATCTAGTGGTTTTGGGATGACCACAAACTGAATCGCTAGCAAATATGATGTATTCTACTAAATGGTGATGGTGGTTTAAGGAATACCACAAACCAATATGGTTCTTTAAGGATGACCAAAAAATCTGGAACCCTACTTTGGGCTCAATGGTTACTAAAACATTTCCTAAGTTAGCTAGAAGTTGAAGATGATGTATTTTGCTAATTGGAAGTTCTCTCGATGTTGGCTTAAAGATGACCATAAAATGTGATGTAGTAGAAGTTCAAATTATTATACCAAGTAGAGTTTTAATGAAAACCAATAATCATGCAAAAGTTGTTAAGTCTTCTACTAAGTGGGCCAATCACGCTCACTTGTTACTACTCAATTGATGGGACTTCGAAACTTAAAGCGTGACCGTCAATCATTGATGTTTTCCACCCTTGTCAGGGACAAGGTGAGAAGATACAAATCCTTTCACTGCAATATGCTTCAATACTCAAGAATGGACTCATCTGTATGACTAACATATCTTCTTGACTATTGATGACCATCACCAAGAAGCCATCCATCCATAGTGGTTCTTTACTCTTGTAGTTGTGTTGTGTGTAAAACACATATTTGAAGGATGATTGTGCTTTCCATAATAATCGCAAGGATAAAGATCGAAACATTGATCTTTCATGTGGCCAACTCACTGACAATGTTGGCATATTTGAATCTTCCCTTGAATTAGAGTAGGTGAATGTGAACCTTCTTGAATTAGTCCAACACTCTGAAACAGGATCAGTGTGGTGTAATCCGGATTATGAAAGGTGACATCCTTTTCATATCCGATATTGGTTTTGTGCTTGTTATTTATATTTTCTTCCCAAGGTCTGATGATTGGGTTGGAAAGAGGAATTTGAACTGTACTTGAATCTAGAGTTGTCACATTGAGTTTTTGTTGCGTTGGTTGTTGATATGAATAGGCATCATCTTCTTGGGGTCTCATGGTTCAAAATTGGGGAAAGGCATAGATGAGGTAGCTGCGATGGAGGTCTCCCACTCTGATCGCCAAATGTTGTAAGGAGTTTGGGCGTGAGAGGATTGATACCAGTACACCTTCCTTGACAGCTCTTGGCATTACAGTCTTAGACATAATTTGTAGGGATACCTTACAAATATATCTCGTCTCGTCAGCTATTGGTTGGCTATAGCCAAGAATATTTCAGCCCAAACTTCTATCATTGCCATTAGTTCGACCCATAATCGTATTTTGTCATCTAATGATTAAGACTCTGATTTTGTGTTCAGAATGTCGAATGGATTTCCATATTGGATGTGTCTGAAGGAGAGCGAAGGCTTCTACAAACATCTAAAGGTGATATGACACCGAACGTCGTGGTTGCCAAGGATGGGACTGGAAGTTACGTGAACATTATAGACACAGTGAATGCAACTCCCGAGAATAGCGAGACGAGAAAATCCTAATTGAGTATGAAAAAAACCTTAACCAGAAAACCTGATGCTTAGAGAGCGATTTCACATCGACCAAAAAGGGCGCGAAACATCAAACCATATTAAAAAATGAACAAAGTTAACTCTGTGTGATTTATGAATCTAAGGCAATCATCAAATGATCGAGCATGATCCTGACAAGCTAGGAATAGTTTAATGCCTGTAAACAACAGAAAACTCCTCAGGAAACCATAATGCTTTCATGTAGACTGATAAGGGCGTGCATAGAGAATCATTCAGTCTGGATTGGAGAGGGGCTATGTACATGAATTGATCAGATTGCCTTGTAAAGGGACAGACAACAAATACCGTTGTGAAACGTTTCTTCTTCACACGAGAATGATTAAAAACATTCAGATGACACAAAAATGTGCACACAGACAAATTGGCAGGAACACAAGAAGGCAACAGATGGATGCACAGACTGGAAGGCAGAGGTCAGATGCGTTTTATGAGGGAAGGAAAACCCTTGGCTATGGATAACTAGCATAGGTCAAATCAGGCCTATGAACCAAGGTCGTTTTAATACCACTGTTAGACACACGATTTAGAAGATAAGCGGTGAGATACATTTTTCATTGATATGATACATTGATTATGATCCTTGGATTCTCGTCGGTCTCTTGGACTCCCGATGACTCTTCGTACACACTTGATGGAGGAGAACTTCTTGATGCTCACAAACTTTGTAAATGAATTTACAACATTTTTCAAATTTTCAACCTTTTCCAACAACACTTTTTTGTCTTGACTTCAACCATGACATAAATATGTTTTGTCTTCGAATGATAAGTTAGGTTCTTATCCAAGAATATTGCACTATGACTGTGGAAATATAATCCCACTGCTTGTTGTACCAACCCAATACCTTAACTCAATATCTATAACCATATTGTTTTCTTGTGTGCATGAGTGGCTACCATGTATTCATTTTTGTAGTTGAGAGTGCCACTACAACCTGTATTTTTCTCATCCAACTGATTAATTCTCCAAATAGATTAAACACATACCCACTTGTACATCTTCTACAATCTAGATCTCTAGCCCAATTTGCATCAACAAAACCATGTATGTCTAACACTTTATCCAATCTTGGTCTTCAATGGTATTACAATCCATAACTAGAAGTGCCACTCAAATACCTGAAAATCCTCTTTAATGTTGTCCAATGCTCCTTCCCTAGTTTTGACATATACTTGTTCAAAACTCCCACTACATGTTCAATGTCAGGTCTACTACAAACCATTGCATACATCAAGTTGCCAACTACACTAAAGAATAGGAACCTCGACCGATTTACTCTCCTTCATATTAAACCTCTATAATATCATCTCAACATATTTTCTCTGATTCAACCAAAGTTTCTTGTTCGCACGATCTCTTTTAATCTCCATTCTTATAATGAAGTTAGCAACACTAAGATCATTCATGTCAAATTTGGAGGATATACATGATTTCACCTCCTTGATAACATCCATGGTATTTCCTACTAGAAACATGTCATCGACATACAACACTACATAAATTAAGTGATTACCAACCTACAGTGATCAACCCTGCTTCTCACAAATGCTAGTACAAGGATGTATGTGTCAAACTTTTGGTACCACATCCTAGGTGATTGCTTCATACCATATAGTGACTTATTTAGATAACATACCAACTCTTTCTTCCCCTTCACTGCAAATCCTCCTAGCTCCTTCATGTAGATTTCTTCTTCCATATACCCATGTAGGAATGTTATCTTTACATCCATCTATTCGACTTCAAAAATAAAAGTAGCAACAATGGATAAAAAAAATCTAATAGAAGTTAACTTGGCAATAGGAGAAAAAAATTCACTAAAGTCAATTCCCTCTACCTCGGAACAACCTTTTGCTACTAATCAAGCTTTGTGTTTCTCCACTTTTCCCTCTGCATTAAAATTTTTCTTAAACACCCATTTGCTTCCAATGGCCTTTCTTCCAGTTGGCAACTCAACTAGATCCCATGCCTCGTTCTTATCCAAGGAATCCATATCATCAACCATGAACTTCCTCCAGATTTTACTATCCTCTGAATTTAGTTCTTCCCTGACAGTTCTAGCAATTCTATGATCATCATCAGTAAAACATAAAAAAAAATTAGCATGAAAATCAGGTGGACTATACCTTTATGATTTCCTTCTTTCTCTCATTTCTCTCCTCAATACTGGAGTATGAGGTTCTTCTTAGTCTGATTCATCTTCTTGTGTTGATTAATATTTTGCATCATCCAACTCAAACTCTATTTTCTCAAGTTCTCCTTGCATTGGTAGGAATACCTATTTAGGAACATCTTTAACCTCTCTAAAAACAACATCCCGAATGTAAAATATCTGCTTAGCTTCTAGGTTTCAAAGCTTATAAACTTTCATACCATATTTAGAACCAATAAAGATACATTTTTCATCTTTATTATCCATCTTACTTCTATTTTCCTTTGGAACATGTACATAAGAATCACAACCAAACACTCTGATATGTTCAAGATAGGGTTTCTTACTAGTCCATACCTCATGCAGAGTTTTTTCCACCAACATTGATGAGGGTGATCTATTTACTAGGTAACATGTAGTAACTATTATCCCACAAGTTGTACGTTGGAAAAATCCCAACCCAACCACCAAAATGGAGATAACTATGGAACACTACACCCAATGTCACCTTGATGTAGGTCCCTCACTTCAAGGGTGACTAGGTCACTCTAGGGAGGTGATCTTGGTGACCCTAGGGGGAAAAGGGATGTGAAAAAGGGAAAAGAAATAAAAAGTTCCCCAAGGTCAAATATCTAGATGGAAAATGCAAATAAAAGACGAGTCTGAAGTGGTTTAAAGGTTTCCAAAGACTTGGGTGAATTTTTGAGATATTGGTACCTGCCCGAGACACAAGTATAACCACTTTGCAATGACGTACGTTAGTTGGATCAGGATGTTAATATTGTTTTTCCTAATTTGCAGCAATAGATAACAATATATATTGGCAAGGAAGAAGTATTATATCTTCTTAGAATATTTATTAAAGTCTTGAAACAAGTAGATAATGACTAGAGAAACTTCACAATTTATAGCATGAGACTTTAGCAATTACTTGTGGTTGTCATAAAAATTGTATGCAGGACTATTTTGTAGCCTTATGTCTGTAACAATATTTTTATGAGAAGAGTAAAATCATCCACCAAAATCCTCAAACAAGACATCCAAAAAATGCCTTAAACCTAGTAGAACAAGTTAGCAAACTTTTAGAAAATTTTGGCGGTGAAAGCACAATTTAAGAGTGACTTTATATTAGGGTTTCTGCAGTGAAGTTATGAGCCTTATTTTTGTAGAAAACCAAGCCCTGTATCAGAAATTTTATCCAGTCAAATCAAGCCCTACTTATCTCAATAAGTGCCCCTAGGTTAGTAGAAAGTCAGGGCAGATTTTTAGTCCTAGTCTAGGGTTAGTTTAGGAGATAATTAGGGTTAGTAAGCTAGGGTTAGTGAAACCCTAATGGTTGTAGGTTAGTTTTACTGCAAAAGAAATTAATTGTGGTTGGAAGGGGATGCCTTAATGAGGAAAGGGAGCTAAAGGCTCAAGAAACACTTTCGCAAAGAGAAAACTTTAAAACTTGAAATTTGTACGTTTACCAAAGAAACAATTTATTTCTCCAATGTAACAAGTAAATGACTAATGCCTTAAACAATGGGTTAATGGAGTCAAGAAAATAAATATCTAGAGGTACTACCTCCTTGGGGTGTAAATGCTCTTACTCCCAAAGGTAAGTATCTATATCTAGGGTTTAAGCTAAAAGGGTGTATTCCCTTATACTTCTCTTAGAAAACTCTTGTTAAACCAATAACATATAAGCATAAAATGATGGAGACTATGGTTGGGGTGTATGCCCTTATACTTCCCACCTAGCTCTAGCAAATTAACCTTGACTTGAGAAACAAATGATAGCGCAATGTAGAAAAAACTTACCAATTCAAGGAAAAAGCTAATACAAACCACCATAAAACCTAGAGAAAATATTTCCAAGGCTAGTGCATCACTTCCATCAACCAATAATCTATTAAATATTTGTAAACAAGAGCATAAGAGGGAGAGTTATGTTAAAATGGGATCTTATGATCTCTTATTTATAAAAAAATGTCACTAAGATAGTTTTTGCACATAATTTAGGGTAAAACACAAGACTAGGGGTCAACAACCCTAATCATTCCCATTTTACAAAGTAATATTAAACAATTCATTTTAATTTCACTTTTGTACAAAGAAAAGCCCTAGTTATAAGGATGTCGCCCCTTTACAGGACATTTTAGCACTAGGAAGAGGTCGTTGGTGATGTAGGAGTGTAGAGAGGCTTCCCAAAGCCACATGTCAAGCATCCCCAACAAATTCTTTCATGATCAAGGATCAATCCCCTTGAAATGACCTTGTGCAAATGCATGTCAACTCACCACCAAACCCTAACCCCGCTAGGTGGCATCATGCCTCTAAAGCTGAATTTTTTCCTCTCCTAGGAAAAACGTTTGGCATGTGGGGGATCGGTTATGTCTTCCAAGACATCTTCTAGGCCTTCAACATTTGATCTCTCTCATCTTGAATGCAGGCCCTTGGCATCCACCTGTGGGCTTCAAACCCCATGGAATCTCAAGCTAGGATTATTGTTCCAAAAATCTCCACCAACTAGATCATGCAAAGACAAATAAGCATGCCCTCTAAGGATATCAAGTCATAACATCATGATAACTGAATCCAATCAATAAATGATCCACCTAAGTATGTGCATCAAAGATAACTATGTCAAACAATTAAGTGCTTGAAGACATTATGTTTACTTGTCAAGTTTGAATATGGGAGGGTTGATGAGGTGTCCTATTGGGTAGATATTTCCCTAGGTCAAGGATATTTTCCAAGAGATCCCTCTCTAATCCATGTAAAGTGGGTGAAGTTGTTAAGGTCAAGACATAATGGGCATAGGGCTCATGACATGCAAGATGTCGTAGTTTCTCATTCATGGGTGCCTTTGTAGAGGGTGTTTGGTACCTTCGTCTGCAATGCACTTTTTATAAACCCATTATTTACCCATTCTTTCTTTCTTAATTTTAAGGAAAGGTTGAATGTCATTGCTCGGGTGTGTTGTCTAGATAATGGTAGTGTCACCCACAAACACCTAGTGGAAATGAGAAGGGTGGATTATGATGAGACCCCCTTTCTCTTATTCATGCAACCGAGAGCCATTACCCTGGCTTGGTGATCAAATGGTGGTAATTTCATACCACTAGATATTCATGGAAATGATAGGTGAGCTCGTGATGATACCTCCTATCCTCCAACTAACATTTTAAGCATTCTTAATTATATTTTTTGTGCGTCCCCCTTTTCTCAAAGATAATCATTTCATTACTTTCTTAGGTGATCCATGGGTGAAGCATATAGAAGGTTTATACATAGGATTTTATCTTTTAACCAACATCATGATCCCTCTAGGCCTTCAACTCCTTCTTCTCATAGAATGAGGGACAACCCTTCCTTCAGTCAATACACCCTAAAATCCCAAGAGATAAGGAAATGGGGGGAAATAGTGATGGTAAGTGGTAAGTATGGTTGGGAACGGTACGATGGATCTTAAATATAGTTCCTAGTATCAAACCCATTCCCAAGGAAGACCACTTACAAGGGAACAATGTCAACCACCAAGGTGAAGCATGGAAAAAGGAATAATGTCCAAGAATATATCATGAAATGTAGATCAATATAAGATACAACATACTTAAATACCTTAAATATTGAAATTATGCTCACCATAATACTAACTTTCAATTCATGGATCAAGGCCCATTGTTGGTTTCTTATCTTAGTTATACCTTTAACATGATTTGACCTAGGGTCAGATTGACTGGGTATCCAACAAAGCCTCTAAAACTATCAACCCTCCTAGTAAACCAGAAGGCAGCGTAGTGCATAGATTGCACTGCATAGTCTCACAGGAGATAGTCTTAATGAGTGAATGCAATGATCAAATGATTGCAATCCAGGACGGAATGGGGATATGTGAATTGCACGCTATTAATTCTATCTAATTATTAGAGAAATATATCATCATTCTCATTCATGCATGTAGCGTAATTAGATCCATTAATTCATTCATATATCATTCTAACACCTACTTATTGATAGTAAAAGGGACACAAAAATTCAATCACATAACACAGGTGTTACCGTGGTTCACCCCCTCCTGGGCTACGTCCACAAAGATCTAGCTCTCAAGCTCTTTTACTATGGCAGTTCCAAAACTACAACGTCGTGCGGTTTACAACTCATCCTCAGTCAGGTTGACATCTATTATGAGGCAGAATAGATCACACCAATGTCCCCAACCTATGATCTAACCCTTAATATCTACCCTTTTGATCCTCTACAACTCAACAACTTACAATACTGGATCAGATTACAGTCCTGCTACAAACCAATTACTCCTTCTCATGCGAGTAACACTCAATAAATAGAACCCCCCACTTATACCTCTTAGGTATATATTTATATGTGTTTTTGGCTCATCAGCAATTACATTCTCTTACCAAAACCCTAACATAGTTTAGTCTTCTTACATGATGGACTTGCACACTTTCCTCCTCTGCATGCACATTTTCATTTCGTCCACTTCTTTTCCTGCCAGTTATCTTTCTTTCCCATCTTCTTGCATGCATTCCTCGAATGCCTCATTTCCAACTGTCTTTCCCCCACGTCGTGCGTTTTCCCCAAAATGGGCCTATGCCCAACAATCCCCCAACACTGACATTGTGACTCATCTTGAGTCAATTCCTAATTTGTGCAGTTGTCAATTCCTACTTCCCATGTCTGTGACTTCCTGCTTGTTATGTTTGTTATTGTGTGCTTGTTGTGTCTGTCTGTTACTACCTGCTGCAGTCCGGCATATATTTTCGTTATCCGTTGGCACTACTGGTGAGCCTGAATTCCTTTTTTAGACATAGCAATGACCACCTATGTCATGATAGGAGATTGTAAAATCTCTCCTCCCTCAGACCCGATCTGTTTAATGCTCCGCTTAGTTCCGTCACTCTTCATGACCATCTATTCCTCCTTTTCTTGTAGGGGTTCCAACAACGCCTGTCTTGTTGTCTTTCATTTTTGCAGCGCTTTCTCTTCCAACTATAGAGCCTTCATTTCGGTGGTAGTCCTGATCTTCTCCAGCAGTGACACTGTTTTCTATCTCTCCTTCACCTCCGCCATTATTGCATGGATTTTGTTTTTCCTCTCTTGTAATTCTTGGAGGCTTGCATCCTTTCATAGGTGAGTCCACAACTATGTGTTATTTTCTAACAGATCAATGAATCTCTGTATTCTTTGTTCAATGTCCTCAACAACTGTTGTTGCCTCTTATTCTCATTGAACTTTGAATTTTGGGGGAGTAGTACGTGTTACATGCTCCTCCAACTCTTTAATTTTCTCTTTATAATGTTGTATAGTCTTCTCTATCCTTCACAACTTCCCTTCCGAAGACACTTCCTCCTCATTTGTGTTATCGGGAATGGCTCAAAATAGTATGTGGATCTGGGTCTCCATATCCTCCACTTTTTGTTGCTCTCTCTCTTTTCGTTGCACTTCGTGGTTGAGGGCTTCCTTCATTGTGATGTTTTCTACCTAGGCTACCTATAGATTCATCGTGTCAGCTCTTTATTTGGACTGAATCTCCTGTGCAACACTTACCTGAAGTTTATACAATGCATTTGTTGGAATCTTCGCCAATGCCACGTCCAACGCTTCAATTTTCTTTAGGGGTTTCTATTTTGTCTCTTCATCAAGAAACATCATCGCAGGTGTGATGATGAAATTGGTGCTCGCATGCACTGCAAATTGCATTGTTTCAGGCACCGATACTCCTTCCTTAGCCTGCATGGGTGTTTCTTTTGGTGCCTGTGCTGCCCGGATCCTTATCTATTCCAAAATAGTTTTTACTTCTTACACTAGATTTGCAATTAAATCCGTATGATTCTCTTCATTCTCCCACACCTCAGACAGTATTTCCTCGACTGTTGTCACCACTAACACCACATCATCTAGGGGTAGTGATATATGGCATTGTGGTATGTGGGCCTTCACCTTCTTTTGGCTACCACCGGTTTTCTCCCCTAGCCACTTCTCTTGGGTGTCTGATGGCTCCAGAATAGTGGGCATCTAAGTAGCTCCAGCAAAGGTTGGCCCCATTTCTTCTGCCACAGGAATCTCCTAGGTCCCTGTCCCTGGTTCTTCCTCCATAGGGATCTCCTATGTACCTCTGCTTGTTTCGTGTGTGCGCACTTCTTCCATTGGATGTGTTGGTCATTGTTATACACATGGTAGAGCCTCTGTAGGGCCCCTTGGTGGTCTGTTATGTGTTCTAGGTTTCTTCTTGGTTGGGGTGCTTCCCCCCTCTTAACCTTGCATACTCCTATTTTTGGTTCCAGCCATGTTGATGCCTATTTGGTGCATTGGGGTTGGTCTTCCCTACGTCTGAGTTTGTGGGCTTGGTACCACTATTGGAATCACTGATACCTTTCATTCTTCGAGCAAATCCTGGACCTCTCTTTGAATCTCTTTCATCATCGCACAATATTTTAGTTGTAGCCATTCCTTGGTTTTGTCTGTCTTTACTTGAAGCCATAAACTATGGTGTGTTTCCCTGAAGTCCTGTCCAAAATCATCGATAGTCTCTGGTGAAATGCGCCATGTATCTACAATGAGGTCCTAGATTTCTGTGAAATACCTCGCAAATATGTTTGTATTTGTATTCTCTGTCTTCAAGTCTGCGATGCTACATAATGATATGTAGCATGTTGTGCCACACTTTCCTTGTCTCTCCAGATACTTAGTGTAAATTGGTTCCTTCCAGCTAATGAGGCCAATGAGGATGAGTAAGCATGAGTAGTGGAACTCAAAGCACCAATCCTATGTGTCTTTATAGTCCTCTAAAAATGATTTCAATAGGTATGGGACCCAACACATCGAGCTCCCCTTTGCACACTGTGCGACGATGGTGACCAAACCAACCAATTTTCATCAGAGGATTATGGTGGCAAACCTTGTCGCAGGATTGTTGATGTCGCTAATACTGATGCCCTTGTTATCACACTCCATGCCATACTTGGCCTTGATCTCATCCAAAATGGCCTTGGCTCTGGTTTTATCCTCTAGGTACTACTCTAGCTTCTCCCCATCTATGGGTAGCCTCGTGATTGTTGTGATGACGTCCATAGTGATAGGCATCAACATATCCATCCACAATATCCTGCCATGCACTCGTGCAAGAAGTTCCTTGACGTAGGTGTTAATGTGCTTTCCCCACCCAAAAAAGTGGGAAATCTAGCAAGTTCATTATATCGGTGTTATAGATCCCAAGAATCCACTGCGTCATCTCTAACAATGGCATGCTTGATGAGCCTTCTCCCCTGCTTTATAGATAATTTTGGGGCACCAGGTTTGGAAATTTGGCGACATCTATCACGTCATGGTCAGAATACTTGATGGAATTCACTTTGTTGACCATATCATCATCTACATGCACTCTTTTCAGAATCTTCGGTAGAACTAGGTTCCCTTCTACTTGTGGTTGTGACCCTCCTTACATGTTACTCTCGGTGTGATCCTTTCGTTTGGATTGTGGGGATGAGGCCCCCACATATGGTACATCCTTGTGTACTTTTACATGTCCTTCTTCTATTATGTGGCTCTGTCACGCTGAACCCATGGGCTTCTCGGCCTGTCGTGGCCCTGGTCCTCTCGATGTGTCGGATTTTGTTCTCTTTGTGTCCTTCTCCAACTGCCCGATCTCTTGCACTGGGTTTTGTTCCTCCTCTATTGTCACAAGTTTTTCTTCATACTCAGGTGTGTGGAGTTCATCCACATCCACCATTATGGGTATCTCTTGCTCCCTTTCATTTGTCACCCGACCATTATTTCTCATGTTCCTTCCTGTACTCCAAATCGTGGTCGTGACATTGTAATGAGATCTGGACTATAAATATTCAAAATCAATGGATGCTAGATCGAAGTATCACTCTATCACTCTTTCGCTCGACTTTGCATTCTTCTCCTTAGAAATTAACACAATGAGTTTCTTTCCCCCATTTTTCTGACTTTATAGCGGGATGACGAAGTGATAATTGTTATGCACTGATAGTTTCCCCTTTTTCACTTTTTGTTGTGTGTCCTATGTGTGATAACTTTGTACTTTTTAACTAATGTCCTGTGCGCCATGTTTTTAGACTTTTCCCTTTCAGTCACACTAATTTATTTACCTTTGCGTACATAACTTCATGTGTTTGTCGCAATTTCAACAATCATCACCAGTTGGTGCCTGAATTCCATAGTCATC
The DNA here is from genome assembly GCA_010110895.2 of Picea sitchensis. Classification (NCBI taxonomy): domain Eukaryota; kingdom Viridiplantae; phylum Streptophyta; class Pinopsida; order Pinales; family Pinaceae; genus Picea; species Picea sitchensis. The sequence continues at coordinate 34,286 of SNQJ01S0044524.1, read as the reverse complement.
ATTTTTCGAATTGTCTTGTTTTTCGACTGTCAGTCCTTTTTCTGGCAGGTTGGTGTTTTTTAGCACATGGAGACCTTGGATTAGATACCCTTTTCTTTTGATGTAGTATTTGTATTTCATCGCACCATTATAAGAAGGGGTCAATAAGGTGACCATAGCCACATTTTCAGGAGTCCCCAGGTACTATACCTTCTGAATCAGAGGTATTATGTAGGGAAAAAGAGTTACAATGTTGATTGATGGAGCGACCACCCATAATTTCATAGATGAAGCAATGTTTACTAGGAGAAAAATTCGAATAGAGGAATTTGAGGGGTTTTAAGTAGTAGTGGAAGATGGGTACAACATGTTGGACACATTGATCGCATTGATAGGATGGTGAATAAATGTAGGGCTCTTTTTCACTTCCTTTCACAAAAACTCCTTAGTTAGCAATCACAATTTACTCATCACTTATTACTGTCAATTTATAATCAGTTGTATGTAAATGTATATCAACAACATAGATCATCAATAATCTATCACCACAAATAACACAAAGAACACAAGATGTATGTACAATTTTTCTTTTTATTATGGACTACAATCCTTGAGGTTTTATCAGCAACAACTAAATAGAGTATCAACTCCAAAAGAGCACAAAATCCCAATGCAAGATTCAACTTACACAACTCAATACCAACTGAGAAGAGGATTAAATCCTCAATAGATACCAATCTGTCAACTGGTACACGACCTGTTAATAGTGCAACACATGTATGTATGTGCCCTACCAATAGTGCAGTCCTCTTATGTACATGGCCTATCTATACTGCAGCCTACATATGCCTCTTGAAGAACTAGGGTTTTCTCTCTCCATGAAAACTCAAATCTTTTGTAGGATTTTTCGCATCCAGTTCTACTTCCATAACCAATCACAAAACATCTATGTTTCCCAACAACTTACACATTCTCCTCAACCATACAATATGAATGTTACTTAATCTTGTATAAGTAACCAGTATACTATGGAAACCATATCAGTAATGAAACATAAGATTGTTTCTCACTCAGTCAATCAACCAAAATAAAACATATCACAACAACCATACCAAGAATTCTTTAAGTATTCACCATACAATAACCAAAAGTATCTATCAAGACAACTATGTAACCATACCAAAAGATCTTATGACATATCTGAGCCCATAGAATGTTGATGTTGAATTTTCTTTAGACTTCAGGAACCTGGCACCAGATCTCACTCAAGTCTCAATGACTTTGTTCAAATGTACACACTTTGATCTCCTTCAGCATGCGTGTGTGCGCGTCTTGCCTCACTACAACCTACGTATGTATGCACTCTGGCTCAGTGCATCCCATGTACTCCTATAGAAACTATGGTTTCTGAACTTTCAAAACTTTCACCGTCAAGATCTCAGACTTATGAAAACATTGATGCATCCATGAGTTCCTGCAATGAATCTTTCACCCAGAATAGATCTTCAATATTACTCAAGAATTATGATTAGACAAGAGACCCTTGATCTCTTATTTATACTCTCCAAGTAGCTTCCTTTAGGAGCATCTGCTTAGCCACTTTGTCCACATAACCCACTTTTTCCGCATATCCACTTTGTCCACAGAACCCACTTTTTCCACATAGACAATTGTCCACTTAACCAATTTTTTCCACTTTGACTAATAAAATTATTTTATAAGCTTCTTAGAAAATTTGACTTCTTTGACCTTCTAGGGGATTCTAGACAACACATGAGGGTCCTCCAACTTCACAAGGCCATAACTTTCTAACCGTGAGGAGTTACGTGATCTTCCACATACCACCAAAAATGGTATGAAAAGTACTATCCATCTAGGATAGTTTCACTGAAAAATTCACTGATATTTATCTCATTATTACACAATTAAAATTGGGTTCTCTAACCATACTTCAAGGATTATTCAACCACAAAGTATCTTCTTGTGAGTGCTTCACCATAAGTGGAACACTCTAGAGTACATCCATTTGTACTTCCTATAAACCACGTCAAGACAGCAATGAGTCATCTTTACATCAATCCAACTGGAATAACCTATGACAATACATCACTATGATATTGTCCTTTTTTCATTGATTCCATGCACGACCACATGATCCAACGATTAATTCATTAATGCATCAACTCATCTATGCATCATATATCAATGACAACACATTGATCCATATTCATCTATGCATGATATCATACAACTATGAATCCACTTGACATCAATGAAAATACATGATACATCAATCACTACATCAATATACTATGACAAGACATTGTTCCTTTGACATTAATCCTTTGAAATCAATGACAACATGATCCAACAATCTCCCCCTTTGGAATTGATGGAAATACCAACATTGATGTCAACACCAATCATTGATGGCAACATGTAGACATGGAATGTCTCTTCATAAATAGTCATCTCAAACACATCAATGTGACTATCTATCCTCCTTTGACATCAATGGAAAAGGGTAGTTCTCTCCTTGGGGATGCTCCCCCTGCCTGAACTCTCCTTGGAGTTTCTCCCCTTGTTTGGATTCCTTTGATATTCCTCTCAATAATATCTCCCCTTTTGAACAAGGGATATTAACTTGATGTAATGTTGAATACATAACTCTCATGCTCCCCTTGTGACCATCGCTCCCCCTGGAACCATGCCTTTGTGCTCTTTCTCCAACAATTTACCTTTGAATCTGATAAATATATCCTCCTAGAATCATGGGAAACAGAATGACTCCACCTGTGGGTATGTCTCCCCCTATCTTCTCTGCAATATGAACAATATGCCACCACTACAATATGATTTTGCTGCAAATGTTACTGCTTAACCGGAACATAGATCAACTGCTCAAGAATGATTCATTCTTCCTATGATTATCCTTGGACCTATCCATGCACTAAACTCATGCCATACCATACATCATGAAGAAAAATATATGTCAATAATGAATAGAGAATCATGAACAAAACATCAACCATGTACATCATGTGTCATATTGTGTGACAACCATGCACAACACCCATGTACATCAACCATGTACACAAATACAGTAAAATATACCAGAAGATATCATCAATGGAGTGTATCAACTATATGCCAAACACAAGTGCCAACTATGTACCAACCATGTGCCTCTACCAACATGCCAATCATGTTCTTCAAACAAGTGTCATATCACTCATGATATGCCTCTTCCATGAACCAAGTGCCACAACCATGTATCTCAACCATCAATATATCAACCAAGCATCATAACAAGTGTCTCAACTATATCATCCCATACATTATGTACCAAATTATATGTTGAACAAGTAATACCAATGATTTACTTTAGCCACCTCATCAATTCATAAACTACATGTCCCAATATGTAGCTCAACCACATGCCAAATGCATGCACCAAGAGATCCAACAAATATGCCTCTAACAATACATCATAAGATATATCAATGGAACTCACATATGTACCATCCATGTACCATAACAGATCTGCCTCATCCATCATTCACTACAACAAATACTAAGTATCCAAAAATACATGTACTAGAAGTGTCCTTCAATAGATCAATGATATCTTTAGCTACCATTATTATAATATATCTCATAACTAAAGTGCCATAACTTCACTGTCATAACGAGCATTGTTCCTCAAATAGAAAATGCCTCAATCCACACTGTAAGATTAGTACCATGTATCCAAGATAGACTTTCAACACTCAACCCTATGTCATCACCATACATACATCAAATACACATGACAACATATAATCATGAAAACCTGCAACAAACCGTGTCAGATCCTGCAAAGCAGAGTCATACCATCACACCAAGATGCAACTAATTTGCATAGACTACTTTCCAAGGATTCTACCATAGGTATGTGGTCTTTATACAGATAGCTCGTGTATGTACATGACCTATTTATAGGTTATCTCACATATGTATGTGGCTATTATCAATGTAACCTATGTATATTTCAGAAGAATTTAAGACTAATCTTGCCTTAGGGATTCCATTTTGTTCTGATTATTCAGTATTCTTCACCCACTTCTAAAGGTGTCCCAGATTCTTAGAACTTGAGCTCTGAGCTTCCATCTTTCCAACATTGTCTTCCTTTCTAGCCTAATGTGTTCTTCTAGTCATACTATATGAAAAACTCCTCATGGATTGTCTTCTTATGTTCCAACAATCCTAGGATTTGTGGCCAACTCAACTACAGTTGTATCATCTCATGGTGTGACAATGAGCATCAATGTGTCCCACTTGATTACATCTCCAACACCTTAGGGTGTTATGAAACCTTCCATTATCTTTCCTTGCGTAATATCTGTAATCCAAAGATTTGTGATCATATTCATTACATAAGTAGCAGTGATCATGAAAGACATTTTCATACCTTTACTTTGGTGTCTCTCTTCTGAATTTGCTTTGAGGTGTAGAGATGGCTTCTTGATGTCTTCCTTTCTTTTTGAAAGTTTCCTTGCTTTGTGTAGATGGTTGACTTGCAACATTATCTCCATATTTTGAGAATGAGGGACTTGCCTCATGCGTCTTTGAGGTGATTGCTTCAAAATGTGTAGCTTCTTTGTTGTATCCAAGACCTGATTTATCATTTGGTGATCTTTGACTATCCAGGATTTCATTCAATATTGTTGAGCTATTCAAGATTTTGTTTGACTTCTCTACTTTCTTTCTGAAATCAACAACTAAAGCTTCCAACTTATGACATGACTATTCCTTTTCATTTACTTTATTCTTTAATAGTTCCTCTACACATTTGGATTCTTCAATTTGGGTCTTAAGATTGAAATTGACTTCAAGACTTTTTCTAAACTCATCATCTACCTTCTTATTTTATTATATTTCATTCTATAGTATTTTGATCTCTTCTTATTTTTCTTCTAGTTAAGTCGTTTTACTTTCTTCTTATTCTTTGATATTTTTCTTTAGTGCCATGGTATATCTTGAGTACTTTTCTAGGACTTCATTGGTGTATTTCTCAAGATACAAAAAAGAAATTGAGTAATGTCCTATTTCAGTGTTAACATCTTCTAACTTGGACAAAACTTTACCTTTAAGCTCAAACAAATATTCCTCTTCAATTATGGGATAGTTGTCATATGATTCTACTCAAACTAATTCTATATTTCTTCTTCATTTGTAGAGAAACATTTAGCTTCATCAAACTTAGAACTATTGCAATCAGAGGATTTTGGAGATTCTTTACATTTATTTTTCTTGATGGAATTTTCTTCAAGGTCTTCGTTCTTGCCTTGATATGTCTTTTGAAGCTTCAGCCATAGATCCTTGGCATAAGTACATTGTCCCATGCTTTCTTTGATAAAACTAGAGATTCCATAAAAAATGGTATTGAGAGCCAATGCATCAATCTTCTTCTCTTCCTTTTAAGATGCAAATTTTGATTTATTCTTCTAGGGAACTGATCCACCAATAGTTTATTTCCAAACACTTCCTCCTTTTTCTTTCAAATACCCTTTCATTTATATTATCCATGCGGGATATTTTTTCTCATCAAGGATTGGAACTTCATCATCCATTTATTTGTCCATGGATCTCCTCCAATCTTGTCAAGGTTTATAATGAAGGTCATATATCATACAATTTTTTAGACACACCGATCACATGAAGAGGGTGGGTGAATCAGTGTAGGGCTCTTTTTCACTTCCTTTCACAAAAACTCCTTAGTTAACAATCACAATTTACTCATCACTTATTACTGTCAATTTATAACTAGTTGTATGTAAACGTATATCAACAACATAGATCATCAATAAGCCATCACCACAAAGAAAACAATATGTATGTAAAATTTTTCTTTTTATTATGGACTGCAATCCTTGGGGTTTAATCAACAACAACTGAATAGAGTATCAACTCCACAAGAGCACCAACTCCCAATGCAAGACTCAACTTACACAACTCAACACCAACTGAGAAGAGGATTCAATCCTCAACAGATACCAATATGTCAACAGGTACACAACCTGTTAGTAGTGAAGCACACGTATGTACACTCACTACCAATAGTGTAGCCCGTGTATGTATGTGTCCTATCTGTACTACAACCTACTTATTCCTCCTGAAGAACTACAAGTTTCTCTCTCCATGAAAACTTAGATCTTCTGTAGCCTTTGTCATATCTACTTATGCTTTTCAATTTCCAATCTATACCATAACCAATCACAACACATCTATGCTACCCAACAACTTACTCATGCTCCTCAAACATACAATATGAATGTTACTTAATCATGTATAAGTAACCAGTATACTATGGAAATCATATCATTACGGAAATAGAACACTGATGCTCACTTAGTCAATCAACCAAAATGACGCAACCTACCCCTCAACGAGCAGCAGCTCCCACCAAGACCTTCTTCAAATCACGGGCCCGAAGAGTCGAAGCTCTTCCAACTCCTCTCTCCGAGTTACCCACAGTAGATCCTCGGCGATTTCCCTTCGCAAAACAGGCAATCGCGAATCGGGAATTCATGGTTCACGTGAGCGCAGACACAAGCAACTTGAAACCCTGAACCCCGATGGTCAACGGGTCTACGCTTTCCTCATCTCGGGGATTTCCCTATCGGGAAATCGGCAATTTCGATGTTGCGATTCACTTGTTCTCCAAATCGTCGAACCCCGAATCTCGATCCAGTGCCACGTGGATTCCACTATGTCTCGTGGTCCCACACTACCACGTCACTCATTCACTCGTGCGATTGGGGGTCGCAGGATCGCGAGTTCGACTGTCGTGAGTCCTTTACCTTGGAAACTCCCGAATGTCGAAACCCCGATGACACCTGTCAACACCATGCTAAGACTGTGGGACCCGTCGCGATTCGGGACCTTGCTGGTCCTCCGTGGTCCCAAATGCCACGTCACTTCGGGATTTCGCGGACCGCAAATCCGCGATGCAAGTTTTCTTTGCTGTTGAAAACCCCGAACTCCGATGTCCNGATGCCACGCGTCCCTCTGATGATCGACGACACCCGTTAATTCGAGAAATCGCTATTCTCGATTTCACGAGGCATAAAACCCTCACCTCGCCATCCTCCGAACGCCGAATCCCGATCCTCAGGGATCTCACGCCACGTGTCCCTGTCCTGATCGACGGTTCCAGTTGATTCAGGAAATCGTCGGTCGCGATTTCAAAGAGTATGAAACTCTTGCCTCCGGGAAACGCCGAACACCGAATCCCGATCCTCAGGGATCCTACGCCACGTGTCCCGTCTCCGATCAATGGCTCAGATCGATTTGGGGAATCGCAACTCACGATTTCTTGAGGTGTAGAACTCTCACCTTACCAATCCTTGAATGTCGAAACCCCGAAGTCCGAGGGACTTTAATTCTCCGAACCTGCGCTTACGGGTTAACTCCTGCGTAACTCCTCCTTGATCTGACGATCCTCGGGATTTCACAGAACTTCACGGGGATTTCCAGCCGTCGATTCTCTTCCTCTTGAGAACTCTTCCTAGGTGTGGAAATCCATCGGGTAGATCCTCTTCTCCGCTGATCCGACGGTTGCTGTGCTCCCTCGAGCTTCCTTGAGTTTTCTTCCCAGACTTGGA
>SNQJ01S0044524.1:4335-16238 GCA_010110895.2 Picea sitchensis | reverse complement strand
ATGAGGATGGTTTTTCCCCCAAGTTCTATGGGTAAATTTTGACAAAGCCCTATGGAAGATGTTGGTCGACTGTCGTAAGCTCGAAGGGTGATGGTAGAGGGTACTAGCTCAGGGGAGCCAATGTTCTGCCATATGTGTTTAGACATGATGCAGGTGGATGCACCTTCATCGATGATACATTGATAAACTATGGTGTTGCAGATCTTAACTGGTATCTGAAAGGCTACTTGGGCAGGTAGACGTGGTTCTCCATTATCTGAATCAAATGTGATCAACTGCGTGTCAGCTGTGTCGACTTCCCCCAAGGCCGAAAGAAAGGATTTTCGTAGTGATGGATAGGTTTGGAGGACCTCCAACACAAATATGGTTGTGGGAGACTGGGCTAAGTCATCAACTAGACTATAATTATGAGCAACCCTAGCATGAGGGTTATGCACATTCCATCGTAAATGCATACGTGATATACGAGGAATGGGTTATGAATGAGGACGTGGAAACATCAATGGTTTTCCTGTAGTAGTTGGAAGTGTTTTTGAGGTGGTTGGGGTATATTCGGGAGGCATACCATATTGACAGTTGTGGGTTTGCAAAAGAATTACTTCACTGGTGAGGAGGACACTGCGATCAACCAAATTCCTGGGTTGAGTGGCACCTGGGGTTGGATATTTCCCCATTTGTGATGGGGTAGGGTTGATCACTTGTTGGGTGTTCATCACACCTTGGTATGGAATGGGGTTTTGAAAAATAGTTGGATGCAATGGTTTCAAATACTGTTGTGGGGCCTGCTGAGGGGTAGATGGTGTCGAAGGGCCCTGTGAGATCATGAAATGATGAGTATAATGTCCATACTCATTACATATAGCATAGGGGAAGTTATTTTGAAGATTGTTCTTCTTCCCTTGTTGTGGTATATTGTTATTGGTTCCCCCTTGGGGGTCTTGGTATTGATGGCCCCCAATGGGATGGTTGTGGGGGTCATTCTCGCCTAGCCCTAGATTGTCATTGTTTTGGTTTATTCCTTTATGCTTATGATTCAGATTGGCCATATTCAATTGTTTAAATGTATGAACCTGTCGAATGGGAAATGGATGAACAAAGTTGGCGTCGACATGTGGTTGTCCTGGTGGAGGATTAACCGACTGGGGAGCAATAGGAAGTGGAAAATATGGGTTGTTATGTGGATAGGATCCATATGGCATATAGTAAGTAGAGGTACTTCCACTACTGCTAGGGTTATATCCAAGGGTTGGGGGTGGACCCATACTGGATTGAGAGACCGGATATGTCATGGGTACCGGTGGGGGTTCCCCCGATTACAAAGGGGGAACAACAGGGTATGATTGTTGGTAAAGAGGAGGGGGGTAGTAAGGATTTCCTCCATATGTCAGTGGATATGGAGGTGTACCATACATAGTGGGTTGTGGGGGGTATGGATTGTGGTGTGTTGTGGTACCAATCAATCCATCCGCTTAGTGAGACATCCTAGATTTGTCTTGGACAAATGGCATGGGTCTTGGGAGATCAAGGAGTACTGTGTACAAGTATCCTGATTGTGAATAGATGAGGTCGTATTGTTGAGCCTTATTGATGGCTTCTTCTTTTTATTGAGGGAAGGTGGAATCCACATCTTTACCAAGGAGAGAGACAAGTGATCTGAGAAACCAATCAAGACACTGTTGTTTGGTGGTTTCTACTTTGCACAAACTACGTCATCGACGTCACTCGTGAATGTGATCAGCGATATGTGTGGCTGAGGTTTCTTTAAAATTAGAGAGTAGTTCAAGACCATTTTCATGGTGGATTTGTAATTGGAAGAAGGTCAAAAATGCTTTGGCCAAGGACTCAAAAGTTGCATGGGACCTTGATTTTTTTTCTACATACCACTTGGTTGATGGGCCAGTGATAGTGCATTGAAATAATCGTAGTCGGATGGAATCATCCATAATGTTGTTGGAAGAGCACCATAAGTGGAAATTCATGACATGGTAAGCAGGGTCATCTCCTTCCTTTCCTTCAAACTTGGGGATATCTGAAGGTAGTTTGGTAGGCATTGTAGGCCATGTGGGGTCATGCAATATAGGATCATTTGTGAGTTTTCTGAGGTATGGTATGTTGAGAGAGGCCAAATATGGCATCTGGAGTGGTGGTGGAGGATCAGCTCCAGCCATGGTGTGGCGGTTTTGTGAACTTGACCCTTGAGGGGGACTAGGTGGGTTTGTACTTCGATTTTGAGAGGAAGTTTCCGCCCCCGCTTCCGTGTAAAGGAGAATGAGTGGATTTTGGACCTTGGGAATTGGACCCAAGTAAGGTGGAACCAAGAAAAGAAGATCCCAAAATAGTGGCACTCACGGGAGTGTGAGAAGGTGGGGCTGGTGGGTTGGAAAGACTAGTAACTCCCCCTAGAATAGGAGGGAGACTTAGCAAGCATCTGGAACGAAGGGGGTTCTTTGTATCCCCTATGATGTCCGAATATCTAAGTGAATGTGTGCAAATGGTGGTGATAGTAATAAATAAACAAGAGCCTTTGCTACAATTTTTAAACTTTACACAATATATATCCAAATCAAAATGTAATCAGAAGTGCATCATACATAAAGTGTTATGATAAAGAAGCATATATGTGGATAGGTGTATTTTTTTTGTGTGGGGGAACAAAGAAAACAAATGCTCGTGTCCTAAAAGACGTAACGTCCTTCCTCTCAAATAGCACTGGACCTTCCAATAGTACTCAACAGTGGGGTTTGAAGCCACCGGAAGGGAAACTAGTGAAGGATGAAGCAATCAGTTATAATGAGGGTTAGAAGGTGTATATCCTGAAAGAGATGGCGATATTTCCCAATAGCCACACAAAATCTGATCAAGGTGCAATTGCAGCTCACAATTGCCACCTAGGTAGATGTCCTAAAATTTGGTCACTAGGTACCTTGGTCAAAGTGTGACATTTAGATTTTTCGCCTAAGAAATGGGTCACGGGATGGATCTCGTCCATGAGGTGGGTGCCTCAAGGGGGGACGCACAGAACAACCGGACCTCGGCCTTCAACCCTTCATGGGTATCTCCCCACCGTATGGTGTTAGGAACACTTGACTTGAAGGATTTAAAGTTCCTTATTTGACAACTTCTATTGTTTTGAAAATGTGAGAACCAGATAACAGGGAGTTATTTGGATGCATATCCCTGAAATCCTACCTAGACTAAAAGATTTCTTTTGGCACCTCCTGTGGAAGAAAACTTAGTGATTTTTTAGAAAAAAATTAGATGTGGTTGTTTGAGAGATTGGGGGTGTGAACCAACCTCGTTCAAATTAAGTGGGAGTGGATAGTTTCGTCAAGAAAAGGGTGGGGTGTTTCGGAATCATTTTGGAGGAAAATTACTTCAACCTCCACGTTTTGAGATGAAGACTATGTGAGTGAGAAGTGACTTTGTGTGTGAACAAGTGAAAGTGTGCCAATTTTTAATAATTTAGGTGTCACCTTGCTGCATGTGGACTTCTCTTGGTCCTTACACGTGTTCATTACCTAAGTTACTATGTGTTGTTGGTACATCCTTGTGGAATTCAAAAGTCCCTAGGAAACTAGCATGTGGACATGTGGGTCCTTACTATTCCTTTAACTCCCAGATGTGATGTTATCTAAGAAATCTTTGAGACTATCCTAGATTGTGATCATGTGGGCATGTATGGGTCTGTTACAAAACCTTTAAATTTCCCTAGTGATTTAATCTAAGAAAGAAAAATTCAACACTATCCTATCTTTGTAGCATGTGGGCATGTGTGGGCCCGTTACAATCTTAAGATGTGTTTAAAAAATAAACTAAGAGGAGTCTCGAGGGGGGTGTTTTCATCTCCTAAAGGTTTTAATCTTTTTAAGGGAGATGAAATCATCCTCCAACCTCTTTCTGATTCTCAAGATCGCTTTGAAACGTGAGAGAAGAGCATACTCAATGATTGATATCTAATTTTTGGTCCCAATGCAAGTTTTATATGTGATTTCAAATGATTCCAACTTATACTTTTAGTCAAAGCAAGCCATCCATGTGGAAAAATGAAAGCAAAAAGGAAATAATGATTTTAAACCCCCTAAGTGCCTATGTGTTTTGACTAATCCCTTTATATGGAAAGGGAACTAAGTGTGGTGCAAATTACAACATGCATGGAATCATCTTTAAGAAGACTAAGGGACTTCCAAAAATCACAAAAAGGCTTACAATGTGTATTTTTCTACACAGGTGTGCGGGTCTCAAAGTAGACATAGGCGCACTGAGTGCCAATGCACAAACTGGAAAAGACTTTTGGGTGCAGGTACACAGAAGGCGTTGAGTAACACAGTAATTTTCTCGCACATGCACATGATGCACGACTGTGGGCTAATAACCCTGCACACAACTATCACACGACTGTGAAGAAAATTCTGAATCAAATTCTCTCAACTAAGCTTTGAATTTGATGTTTTACAGGTCGGATTGGGCCGGTTATGGCACTTGCAGGTTAAATAAACAAAAAGAAGAGCTAAAATAACCCAAATGGGGTAGGATATTGATACCTTTCCCCAGTGGAGTCGCCAATCTGTTGCACCTCTTTTGTGACCTGAATGAGAAAAATGGAGGTGCTTACAAGATTAGATGGGTTAGCTAATAAAGACAGTTGTAGAGGAAAGGGTTAGAAAAATAAACATAAAAAGACAAAACTAAAAATCAAACTAGGAAATGAAAGAACAACTAAACTATTGTGCATAAGGACATAAGAACAAGAAGCAAACAAAACTCATGTCACCAATGGAAAGGATTTGTATTACTGGAAATAAAACACCGAAGAGAAAGGGGAGTTTGGGTCCCTTCTTCCTCCAAGGGAGGGCTCTTGGACCCCCAAACTTGAGCTCTTCTTACAACTTGGAAACTTGAAAGAAATGGTGAAAGAATCCCAAGCTAACCCACTCAAAAAGTGAGTTAGATTGCTTAAATGGAATGATGCTAGTATACTCTTGATGGGAAAAGAGGATTCCCCAAGAGAATAGCAGCAACATAACCTTACAAATGAATTCCTTGAAAATATAGTGCACCCATGGCCTTCTTTTATAGCATAGCTTTGAGACATTATGCAACCAACTTTTAGTGTGAAAAGGGGTTGTTTAGGGCATTTTTAGGTATAGGACCAGCCACCCGGTTAGATCCAGCCGAGATTTGGATGTCAAATCAACTTGGAAGCTGAACCGGAAGTGGGTGGGAGGTCGACCAACCTCATAAATGCATTGTTCTCAGGTGTGCGTGTATTTTAGCGTCCATAGTCATGCATCGTGCGCATGTGCGCTTTTCCTGTGTTTCTGAATGGCACATGTGCGCACGCGCCCTGTTTAGTCATAGCGCATTTTGATTTTATAACTGGTTATATAGTTTTTGACCTTTTGGAAATGCCTTTTTGGTAATTTCAGTCCATGGGTGAACTAATAGTTGTTTGAAGATGATGGATTCCTATAACCATTTACGGACAAAATTTCAGTGATAACATAGGGGATTCCAACTTCATAAGGCCATAACTTTCTAACCGGTAGGAGTTATGTGACTTTCCACATAGCACCGAAAATTTCATGAAAAGCACTATCCATATAGGATAGTTTCACTGACAAATTCACCGATCTTTATCTCATTATTCCAAAATTTAAATTGAGTTCTCTAACCATACTTCTATGATGACTCAACCACAAAGCATCTTCCTGTGAGAGATTTCACCGTAAGGGGACCACTTTGGAGTACATCCATTTGTACTTCCTATCAATCATGTCAATAAAATAATGAGTCATATTTACATCAATCCAACTGGAATAACCCATGACAACACATAAGTATGACATTGTCCTTTTGTCATTGATTCAATGCATGACCACATGATCCAATGATCAATACATTAATGCATCAATCCATATATGCATCATATAACAATGACAACACATTTATACATATTCATCTATGAATGACATCATACAACTATGACTCCACTTGACACCAATCCATTGACATCAATGGAAATACATGATCCATCAATATCTACATCAATATACTATGACAAGAAATTGGTCCTTTGACATCAGTGACAACATGAACCAACACAACATGACGTGTACCTAGAGGATTAGAGGGTTGTATGTGATATTAGGAAACTATAGGTTGAATGATGAATTTTATGTGGTGGAACAAGCAGACACCAATTTGGTATTGGGAGTACAATGACCATATTCCCTTAGAGACTTCAAAATAAATTATCAGGATATGAGGATGGAATTCATAGACACTAGGGGTCAACAAGTTATCCCGAGGGTTATGTCATCAGGAGAACCCAAGTTTGTATCCAAAATATGCATGGAGGCTCTCTTTAGACACATAGAAGTGGCATGCACAACGAAATGTTTGGTGAAAATGTAGAAGCCATCAAAGGATCATCAACATTACCATGTAGACATACATGAGTTATTGGGTATGCATGATAAGTTATTTGGGCCACTACTAGTAGGAAGACCACCATACTAAGGATTCAAACATGTCATTATTTAGAAAAAGGGGCCAAGCCAATGATTACTACACTATAAAGATACCCAAATAAGTTCAAGGATATGATAGAAAAACCCATACAGGAGTTGTTGGAGATGGAATACATTTGACCTAGCTCTAGTCCATTTGATTCTTCAGTAGTATTGTTGAAGAATAAGGATGGCACGTGGAGAATGTGCATTGACTACAGGGATGTAAAAATGAATGATATTAATAACAGATACCCGATACTAGGGATTGATGAGCTGATAGATGAGATACATGGAGCAATGTATTTTTTGAATATTGATCTTTGATTAGGATACCACCAGATCATGGTGAGAGAGGAGGACATCCACAAAACAGCATTTCTATGTCACTATGGTCACTATGTGTTTGTGGTCATTCCCTTTGGGTTAACTAACACACCAACTACCTAACAATCATGTATGAACCATATCTTAAAAATACAATTGAGAAGGTTCATATTGGTGTTCTTTGATGATCTTCTGATCTACAGTATGAGATGGAGGGAAAATTTGGGGCATGTGGATGAGATTCTCACCATTACGGAGGAACAATCACTTTTTTCCAAGGAGGGAAAGTGTGAATTTGGATTGATGAAGAACCTGTATTTAGGGCACATAATAGGTTTTGAGGGAGTGAAGGTGCATCAAGGAAAGATCCAAACAATATGCAACTATTACAAATGATTTTTGAAAGGGTTTTCACAACTTGGGGCACCACTGATAGATTTGACCAAAAAGGGAGAATTTAGGTGCATTGAGGAAGCACTAGTATCATTTGACCGAATGAAGAAGGTAATGCGCACTTTTCTGGTACTAGCACTTCCAAATTTCTCTGAGCCATTTTTATTAGAGTGTGATGCACGCGGAGAATGGATATGAGCGGTACTGATGCAAAATTGTCATCCCATAACTTTTGAGAGAAGGAAGTTAAGGGAACCAAAAATGATGTACTCCATCTATGATAAGGAGATGTTTTCTATTATTCATGCACTGGATAAATTCCTATATACCTGGTGGGAGGACATTTTGTAATAAGGACCAACCAAAACAACTTGAAATACTTTCTGGAGGAAAAGGATTTGAGGGAAAGATAGTAGAAGTGGGTGATTAAGTTATAAGCCTATGAATTTGATTATGAATATGGTAAATAAATTAAGAATGTAGTTGTTTATTCCCTTTCTAGGAGGCCTTCAGTCTTTTCCCTTACCAAGGTCTCAATAGATTGGAAGTCTACCCTCTTTGTGGAATATTCCAAAATAAGATTTCATGTGAGTTGATGGAAATTACCAACCAAGATGACATATACATAGTAGTGGATGATATCATATACTACAAGGAGAGGATTTATCTTGTCCCTAAATTCATTCTCAAGGATAATATCTTGAGGGAAGTTCATGACACCCCTTTAGCCGACCACCCAAGGTACTTGAATACTTATAGATAGGTGAGTGATAGATTCTCATGGAAGGGTTTCAAGGAGGATGTACTATGGTACATGAGGGAGTTCAGGACTTGTCAATAGAACAAGTCAGAAATTCCATACCCAACAGGTTTACTCCAACCACTACCTATTCCAGAGAAGAAATGGGAGAGAATTTCCATGGATTTCATTATAGGGTTACCAAAAGACCAGGGCGGGGACTGTATTTATGTGGTGGTAGACAGGTTGACCAAATATGCACACTTTTTTTCCCATTCCTTCATAACAAAACAAATCTTAGGTGGAAGATCTCTTCTTCAGGGAAGTGTTCATACTCCATGGTCTTCTAAGGAACATATTCAATGACCAGAATAGAAGGTTTATGAGTGCATTTTGGAAGGATCTATTCAGGTTATCTAGGTTAGGTTATATGGGATAGAGTTGACACCTAGTACTAGATATCACCCCAATAAATACAAACAAACTGAGATAGAGAACAAATGGGAAGAAGGGTACCTACGGAACTATGTGTCAAGAAAAAAGTGAGCATGGATAAAATCGTTGCATCTCAGGGAGCAATGTTACAACTCCACTCACCATATGCCCATTTGGATGAGTCCATTTAGGTTTTTGTATGGCTATGATGCCCCATCATTTGTAGATTTAGAATTTGGAGAGAGCATGTCTCCCAAGGCCAAATAATGGTTGTAGGAAATTCAAGACATCTTGAGGATACTAAAGGAGAATTTGTAGGTTTCTCATAACCAACATAAGGTGTATGAAGATAGTCATCGAGTGGATCATAGTTTTGAGGTCGGGGACCTAGTCTTTCTTAGGCTACAACCTTACCAAAAAACTTCAATGAAGATGAGTGGTGTAGATAATTTGAAACCTTGTTTTTAAGGACCCTACATAATGATCAGGAGAGTTTGAGATCTGGCATATGAGTTGGAGCTACCAAAGGGAAGAAAAATACACAACAAATTCCATGTGTCATGCCTAAAAAATTAATTGGGCCAACAAGCCACCTCTTCGACAGATCTTCCTTCGCTAGATGAGGAAGGACAATTGGTTTTGGCAACCGAAAGGATTGTGGATGTATGGGAATGGAGAATGAGAAGAAAATTTTTCAAGAGTACCTAGTCATATGGAAGGGGTTTTCTGTAGAAGATTCTACATGGGAAGGTGAATAGATTTTACAATACCCTTATCTAAAATATATTGAGAACAAGCAATTTTGGGAAGGGAGGACTATAATATCCCCCTCCAATTGATGAATCATTAGCCTACATGACTCCCATAGGATAGAGCCAACAAATAAAAAGGGGAGTCAAAGAATCAAACCCTAAAGATATATTAAATAAAATAAATAACTATACTTTAATCAAGTGAGGGTTTGATTCGGTCAAGAAGGAAGATCTAGAAGAATCGTAGAAGAAGAATAAATAGAAGGGGATCCTACCTCTTTTGTAATTATGATTTGATATATATTGATTTCTCTTGTGGCCAACGTTTTCATTAGGGTTTTGGGCAAAACTCTTCCAATGCAAGTTTACTTTTGGTGGTGCAATACCCACCCTATCTAGAAAAATGAGACTTCATTTAGAGTATTTATCTTGTGTTATTTTCTTAATATCTTGAAGTATACTGGAGTAGAGTAATGGGAGGATTGTAGAGACTTATTTTCTATGTTTTCATCATACCAGGTTTCCTGGTGTGTTTTGTAGGAGATTGTGTAGCTTCCTAGAAACCAATAATTTATATTCCTAGTCTTGTTCTACATCTATTTTTACAGCCACCAATGATATTTGTATTGTCATTCCCATTCATAATAAGATGTCATATTATTTTTGTTTATTTATGTGTGATTTCCATGTGTTGATAATATTCTTCATTAAGAAAATTATTGTAAGGGCTTAATATCATTTTCCCAAAGGAAGAATTAACAATTTGGGTCAAGGATATTACATAGGTGGTTCACATTTTTCCATGGACATACTAGTTCAATCCTCTCATGCATTTATGTGGGAGGTTCTTTTCAACTACCCAACCATCCTTCATATTTTTTTTTTCTTTAGATTTAAGCTAGAGGGAAATACGTGTTATTTCCCCCAAATTAGTTTAACAAGGTGACTTGGGATCCCTTGACATAATGAACCCCTCTCTCATTCCTCTAGTGGTATAATGTCTAGTACTCAAGGATTCACCTATTAGTGGGTTGTTTGGCTTCTATATTGCACAATAATACATTTACATCATTTACAAGCCATAGCATGGCAATGTCATCTCCATGCTAAGATAACCATTACTAATCATAATTAATTACAATTAATTCAGGGGGTTAAAATGGGGCTGTTATAGGTATCACAAAACAAAGTTACCAACTTAATGAGAACTCTCCAAAATTCTCATTTTTTAGAGATCCACATTTTTTACTCTCGATTAAAAAAAATGGTGCTACTGGTAGCACCCTTTTTTTTTTGAGGTGGGGGGGAGGGGGGGCAGTGGTTAAGATTTTCACTTGTTTGACATCACAACTTTGAGAATTGATGCCATTGTGGACAAAATCCTTAAAATTGACTCTTAAATTGAAAAGTGATGTTACCTAGCAACATCGGTTTTTTTTTGTAATTAAAATTACAACCTAATTGAAATCGTGGCCTAGACGACTTCTACCATCACAGATAAAATCCTCAAAAAAGACTCTTAAACCCTTACTTTAAAATTTATTTATTAAATTAATTTAATTTTTTTACAAAAGATCAAAAAATAAATAAATGAGAAAGACAAAAATTCTGCAAACATGTTCTTTTAAAAAATGAAAAAAAATGCATTTTTTTATAAAAGAAAACCATAATCCAATTTTTTTTTTAAATATCAAAAACAAAATTAGCATAAAAAAAAATTGATTTTTTTTTAAACCCAAAAAAACAAAATTTTGAAAAATAAGAAATATAAGCAAATTAATAAACATAAATTTTAAAATATTTGTCTTTGTGCTAGAAGAAACAGAGGGCAATTTCCTTATGAAGGCAATGGAACACTCGTTGAACCTAAGGTAGTAGTGTATGAGTGTGGCCCTAAATGCAGATGCCCTCTAACTTGCAAAAATAGGGTTTCTCAACGTGGGTTGAAGCATGTGCTTGAGATCTCCAGGACTTCAAATAATGAATGGGGAGTTCGAACAACACAATGCATAGAGAGAGGTGCATTTATTGCTGAGTACACAGGTGATCTCATTGTGGATCATTCCCCAAACAACTCAATTAATAAATTTATTTTCCCAATCATTTCTTCATCCTTGCAAGGATATGATGTGGTTTCGGCTTCTCCTTTCCAACTCGTGGAGGATAAGAGTTACAAAGTGGACGCATCTAGATCCGAGAATGTATGCAGCTTCATAAAGAAATCCAAATCCAGTGCAAACATATTTGCTCAGTATGTTCTACATGATCACCGTAACATAAATATTCCTCATGTGATGTTATTTTCTCTCCAAAATATCCCACCCGAGCTTGAGTTGTCCATAAGCTCATCATCAGAACAAACCATCCAAAGTCAGCTTTTACAAAACTCGCGACACGTGGGAAAATATAGGATAAGTAGTAAGTATAGGAAGTAGGACTAAATGGAGAAGCACTATAACAACCTTAGTTGAATATATGCTTAGGGATTATTAAGTAAAAATTTATTAGGTAATTAATTTTTATAACATGGTATTAACTAAACAAAGATTGGTATATTAATATTAATTAAATATTTATTAATTAATTAATTGTTATAATTTTGATTAATTAATTAATTAATTAATTACCTATTACATTCAATAACATGGGTATTAAATTTAAGAGGGTTAATAAATTTAATTGTTTAATTAAAGGATTACGTATACAGAGGGGATAAGAAGCATTAAATGTAAGGATAAGAAACATTAA
>SNQJ01S0044523.1:38287-58498 GCA_010110895.2 Picea sitchensis | reverse complement strand
GAGCCGTCGGATCTCACCTAGAAATCCCGTTAGCCGTTAGATTTAGACAAGTTGCACGAGGTTTAAGCCTAGCGTGCATAGGAGGAGTCATCGAGGTTTTGCGAAATCCTGAGAACGGATCCTAGCCGTTGATCTCGGCAGGACACGTGTCAGCGTCTGAGAGGCGTCGAGAGTTTACCATCGGAGATTAGGGGTAGTATAGAACCATTATGTATTGAAATCGCGATATGCAATTTCCCGATCAGATATGGACCGTCCATTATGTAGGACACGTGTCAGTAGATCCCGCAGAGTCAGAGATCGGCATATCGGGGTTTCTGGAGTCATGAAACTCTTGCACAATGAAATCGTGATCCGCGATTTCCCGATACGATCGGAGCCGTTCCATTTGAGGGACGCTTGTCACAGATCTGGAGAAAGTCGGGGATCGGGAATCCCGTAGACATAGGCACATTGGTATCGAAATCCCAAAACCGTGAGAAGTGATCTGGACCGTCCATTTGGGAGGACACGTGGCAAAGGATCGGGCGCTGTCAGACTTTTGTTCATCGAAGAATCGGGGATTCCGAAGACGTAAGACTTGCATAGGTTGAAATCGCGATACGCGATTTCTCTATCAGATCTGGACCGTCCATTGTGCAGGACGTGTGTCAGGAGATCCTGTAAGGTCGGGGATCGGGAAATTGGGGTTTTCGAAGATAAGGAAACTGCGTCGCCGGGAATCGTGATCGACGATATCCCAAAGGTGACGTAAGCAAGGTGGGACCCCTAGAGTCAGAGTAAAGGACATGTGTCCATCATCGGGAAGAGTCGGGAAATCCATGGGAAAATCTCGATACAATCAGAGATGTCCATCTGTGGGACAGGTGGCAACCATCAAGAACCCATCGGAAAATCGGGAATCGGCGTCTCGGGGATTTCGTGGACACGAAACTTTTGCATTTCGAAACCGCGATGTCCGAAACCCCGAAACAACGAGAGGCGATAAGGACCGTCCATCATTTAGGACGCGTGTCAGAACCCGGGAGAGAGTCGGGAATCGGGGAATCGGAGTATTCGGGCACACAAAAATCATGTCAGATGGAATCGCGAAACGCGATTTCCCGACGAGATCTGAACCGTTCATTTGGTGGACAACTGTCAGCAATCTAGGCAAGGTCGGGGATCAGCGTATCGGGGTTTTCGAGACCATAGAATGCTCGCAGGTTGGAGTCGCGATCCATGATATCCCGACGGAAGTTCTGAGCCGTTCATTCCGAGGACACGTGGCAATGATCGGAGCCATCGGGAAAGGTCCCGATGGGAGGTCGTCCACTGGGCCATCGCGAATCGGGAAATCGAGATTTTCGTGGACGAGCGATTCATGACAGTAAGAATCGCGAAACCCTGAATCCCGATGAGGATAAGACCACAATCACATGGGTGCAAGTCACATGGGCCCCAACATAGCCAAAACAGAGCGAACGCAAGGAATAGGCACATCGGGTATCGGGATATCGGGAATTCCGTAGACACGGGATTCATGCGATGTAGAAATGCGATATCGGAAAATATGATGTGGGATAAGGCCGTGGCCCTAGGGTATAGTGGTCATATGGGCCAAAAGGGCTTAGCCCGAAGGGCTAACGCACAGGGTACCGCATCGGTAAATCGACAGTCGGGAAACTGTGAGGACAGGGGTTCGTAATAACGAAAGTCACGAAACCCAAATCTCGATAAGGAAAAGACCGTGGTCACAAGGAAAGGTGGCGTGGACCATGGGCTTAGCTTGGAGGGATAAAGCGCTAGGAACATATCGGGATCAGAGAATCGTGAGTCCTAAGGACTTGTGAGGCTTGACAATGAAAACCCCGAAACCCCGATGAAAGATAGGGCTAGGGTCACGTGGGGTGCCGGTCATATGAGATGGGTGTCTAGACCAAAGGGCTAGCACGTAAAATGCCGTATCGGGAATTTGAGGGAACAGGAATTCTCGATTTTGGGGAATATGAAACCCCGAAGCCCGATAACAGGATTCCTAAAGGAAATTTGGGTGCGGTCCTAGGGCAGAGAATGTGAAGAAATGGGGAAGACCTGAGGGTCGGGTATTGGCCGGTGACTCCAAGGGAAATTCGTAGAGCCGCTCGGCTCGGTTGATGAAGATGAAAGATCTTGTATA
Organism: Picea sitchensis; assembly: GCA_010110895.2. Classification (NCBI taxonomy): domain Eukaryota; kingdom Viridiplantae; phylum Streptophyta; class Pinopsida; order Pinales; family Pinaceae; genus Picea; species Picea sitchensis. Next base: position 56,340 of record SNQJ01S0044523.1, on the reverse strand, counting down.
CACATATAACTACATACATACGCATATAAAAACAAGTTTACACAGGTGAATGAATTTTTTTTATTTACAAAGGAAATAAACCAAAAGAGAACAACAAAATTCGTACAGAACGAGAATTTCAAGAAAAATCATTTTTGTCAAAAGAGGAATTTACCATTCATTACCACGGCATAAGGATGGTTTGTGCAAATCCTCAATTCGAATAACCCCGCGTTCTTCATGAAGGTACTGAAACCATGACTGAATCGTACCCTTACCATAGTTGAGGGCGAGCTCTGCAATGCGTATAGACAGGGGATTGATACCCAATATTTCAGAGAGACTGGACTCCAGGTTTTGGATCGTGTCAGTGGCCATGTCACTGCACTCGGTTACTGTAAAACGAAATGGAGCACATACAGCATTAACCAGTGCTAGCGAAGTGCTCAAAACGATAGTGAGGATGCGAGCCATGGCAAGGGAGATTCTGGAAACCTCTGAGCAGAGCAGAGGCAGAGCTATGATGGGCAAAGACTGCTGCAAGGCAAGTCCTAGCGGATGAAAAAGTCGGACAGGGTAAGGACGTGTGGGGAGTTCGAAGGAGCTAACAGGTGTAGGATGGTGAGGTTAGATACGATGGAGTTTGAGGAAGCCAGACAAGAACGTGGCACCCATGCGTGCCCAAATTTTGTGTGCACGTTTAAACTAATTTGGTTATATACATTATAAATTATTAGGAATAATATAAAATAAATTAAATAATTTGGTATAATTAATTATATATATATATATATAAATAAGGTTAATTTAGTTTAAATAATTTATATATATATAAGACAAGATAATTTTACTTAAATTTAAGCTAAGTTAAATTAGTATAATACTATTCTTTTAAAAATTTGTTATTTAATTAAGTGTAAGGTTAGTCTACCTTAAAGCTATTTAATGAGGATTAAGACTTAGACTGGTGGTTCATGCACTAGGAAGTGATGAGTAAAGCACAAGGCTAATGTAATCACAGGGTGAGGAAACCAATAGTTCTTTTGCAAGAATGAACAAACCAATCTTAGATGCTTAAACCTGACCCAAACTGAGCCAATTCCCCTGATGGAGTAATGTCTGTTTACGGACAAGTAAAGAAAACTTACACCCAACCCTGTTTCTAAGTTTAAGTAGCACCAAATTGAGACGTCCTTGAACTCACCTAGATAAATTTGTGGGTGATCCAGGTTAAGTCATACAAGATGGCTAGGACTCGAAGGGGTCGAGGCAGGGGAGCATCGACACGGGCACCACCGACGACACCCACACCATCACCACCACCGACACCACCAGCACCACCAGCACCATCGCCCGAACTAGCCCTCATACTACGCTCGTTGGAAGCCATTAACGAGACCTTAAAGGGGCGCCAACCAACAAGGGATGAAGTGGAACCCTCACCATCTTGAACCGGTAATCCAGAAGCCTCAAGGAACTCAAGGGGAGAACTTCCACCTGGAGACATCACACGAGAGTTACAGAAGATCAAACTTCCACAGTTTGCCAGAGGTCACGCCAGTGAACGCACGGAAGCATGGTTGGAAGGAATGACAAGGCGTTTTGCCTTAAGAGATTATACGTCCAATTCAAAGGCCAAGATTGCAATTTTCCAGTTAAGGGACAGCGCCTTGAACTGGTGGGGAAACTTAGAAAGACAACTACACCTTACCCCAGACACAGTATCTTGGGAACTTTTCGAGGAAAGGTTCCGAAGGAAATATTTACCAGCATACTACGAGGAACAACAGGTAGGGGCATTTCATGCCTTAATACAAGGAAATAGAACCGTAGAAGAATATGAGATCATATTTATGGAACTGGTCAAATATGTGTCGTATATGGATACCGACCAACGACAAGCAGATCGCTTCGTCTATGGATTGAACCCTAATATAAGAGCCATGGTGCGGATGTGGAAGCCGTCTTCAGTAGCAGAGGCGGTAGAAAGATTGAACCTCTAAGATAAGAGCCATGGTGCGGATGGGTTGCCCTAGTAGCAAGAGAAGCAGAGCAAAGTGCGCCAAGTTATCGTTAAGAACACATAAACTTAACAGGTGGTACAAGGTCGACATTTCCAAGATCACCCTCGATCTGTGAGGGAAAGACCCTGGCGATTTCAAGCGAGGGGCCTAAGGCCACCACCTTATGGTAACAAAGGCGCATTGGCGATAGTAACCGCAGGATTTTCACTGAAATGCAGTGGCCTGTCTCTCATTCATCACCGCGCACGCTTCCACGACAATCAGTAGGAACAACTCAGTAGGCAGGGAAGATGTGGGGAGGAATCATCAAGGACCGGCTGCCATAACAAAGGCAATCGTTCCATCTCATATTGATTCGCTGAGGTGCAAGGGGACTCCATTACTTCAAATGGATCACTTCGAAGTTACAATCGTATTTGTGCATGGGAGAAGGAAAGGCACTTGACGGGGGAGAATGTAGCAACCCCCGATTTATGCAGTGGTTGATAACTTCCAGGCTGAAAATCAATCCACCATAGTGGAGTCGAGCTGTGCACGCTTAAATCATTAATGTTAAAATTTTGTTTGATTCGGGTGCGAAAGATAGTTTCATTTAACCATATACATTAGAAAAGTGTGGGTTGACAGCCTACGAGCACGATGACTTTAAACAAGTCGAAATAGCTTCGGGAGAAAAACAAGCAGGACCCAAAGGTTGATAATTGTATAGGCAGATTCCAGGTGTGCATCATCGTGCTGAAGGTATACGTCATTGCTCTGGGGGCATATGACTTGATCATTTGAATGGATTGGTTAGCCGCTCATCGAGCTTTAGGTAGATTGTTTCACAAAGAGGGTGCGCTTTGTGTAAAATGATGAAGCGAGAACCGGTAGAGATCCGTGGTACAGAGAAAAGCGCGTCATTACTATATCAACATGAAGGTCGGGTTTACGCTTTGAGGAAAGGGTACACTTTTATGTGAGTGGAAGTTGAATGAAAGGAAGGACTCATTGATCAAGACTCCAAGATCATTAATTTCATGATGTTTTTCCAGACGAGTTACCCGGATTACCTCCTGAGAGGGTTTGATTTTACTATTGAGCTAAAACTTGCTGCATAACCAATTTCCAAGACTACGTATCGAATGACAATTTTAATTTGTGAGTTGTAGATGCAATTGAAGGAGCTACTAGACTTAGGGCTAGTAAGGCCCAATGTCTCACCTTGGGGCGCATCAATAATTTTTGTAAAGAAGAAGAACAGATCCTTACGACTATGTATATAGACTACTGTGGATTTGAACTGGTATTACGTTGAAGAATACGTACCAATCTCCACCTAATAGATGATCTCTTCAATCGATGAAAGGAGCAATGCAGATTTCAAAGATCGATTTGTGATCTCGATATCATCAATTAAGGATTAAGGAAGGTGATATCCTAAACCCATTTTGAACTCAATTTGGACATTACGAGTTTGTTGTGGCACCTTTCGGATTGACCACGCGCCAACAAGATTCATGAGTCTCATGAACGACGTATCTTCGAAGCATAATTAGATCGATTTTGTACAAGTTTTCTTGATGACATAATCATATATTCCAAGAATGAAAAGAACACGGTAGCATTCTATTTAATAGTGTTGCTTTGCCTTAGAGAGAACAAATTGTATGGAAGTTGTCGGCGTTCCTTCTTCCGGTTGAAATCCACTCATTTAGGTCACATTATCAAGCAAAGGAATCTCCGTGGGACCTGTGAAGGTAAGGCCATTAGGGAATGGCCAGTGCTGAAAAATGCCCGTGAGGTGAGAAGCTTCATTGGGATAGCAGGTTATTATCGGACGGTGGAAGGATTTCAAAAGTAAGTTCAAACTCCATCACCACCTTGCAACATAAGGGGGTTCATGTATGAATGGATAGAAGATTGTGATAGTGCATTCAGGGAGCTAAGAGATTACTAACTAGTGCAACAATTCCTCCGAAAGTGCCGATATGAAAAGGACTTCATGGTCTGCAAAGATGCCTCAAAACAAGAAGTTTGGGGCCATCCCGAATGCGTGATGGAGGAGCAGATAGCTTACGACACACGGAAGTTGAAGAAGCACTAAGAGTTATACGTATTCATGAATTTAGAGTTACAAAATTGCAATGCTAGCTCAAACTTTGGAGGCACTATCTTGTGGGACTAAGTTTTGAGCCTGACTTAATTACATCAAAGTTTAAAAACACCTCTTCACTCAAAGAAATCTGAACGCCAGGCAAAGGCGATGAAGTGATTTTATGCGAGTATTATTCTTGGTATTCTTTATATAAAGGAAAGGGAAAATGAGGAAGCTCAGCATGCCTTGAGTAGGAGACCAATGTGATTCTCCTGGTGACTCAGTCACCGAAGGAACAGTGTTGACACAACTACTAGAGACGCTTTGGCATTATTGCGTTACTTCAGTCCCTCCGTGAGCCGATATGCCAAGACCTAAAGCAACGAAGCATATAACTGGAAACAGACGGATTGTTAAGATATCGGAGAAGGATGTACATCCCAGGATTGGGGAATGGTCTTCAAACATCATACCATGAAGCCCATAGATCACTTTTATTGTGTGCATCCCAGAGGAAGAAAAATGTACTTGGTGATATGAAAGAAGCTCTTCTTGTAGCGGCATGAAGCCGCGAATAGTCCATTCACAACGCCTATGTCAACAGTGAAAGCCGACCACCATCACCCAGTAGGGCTCCTACAAACTACGATGTCCCGGATGTCCAAGGGAAGATCTCTCTATGTATTTTTTTGTGGGGTTGCCGCTAACATCTCTTAGACATAATGCCATCCTTGTGATAGTGGACAAGTTAAATCCAAGAGTGTTCATTTCATTCCTATTAGAGACACTTAATATAAGCTGCGATGTGGTACGAAAGGTTCATAAGCTGTTGTCCGTTGTACCTGATACCCAAGAAGATTATTTCGATAGGGACTCCAGATTCAATTCTAGGTTTTGGATAAGTTTATTGTACCAAGATTGGGGACTCAATTGAACTTAAGCACACCTTATCATCCCTGAAACATATGGGAAAACTGAGAGTAAATCAAGTCATGGAGGACTACGCTTAGGATGTATGTAATGGATAATCGTCCTAATGGGAGAAGTACCTTTGCTAGAGTTTGACTACAATAACAGCTATCATAGTTCCATTAGAATGCGTCAGCCTTTACTGCTTTGTACATGGGAGGCCATGCAGAACGCATTGAGTTGGGATAGACTAAGAAGATAGAGTAACAGTGGGGCCAAAATTAATTCAAGAAATGGAGGAATAAGTGATTCATATTAGGCGAGATTAAAGAAGCACAAGATAGGCGTAAGTTATGCGTGATGCACACAGACTCCATCAAATTATGAAGTGGAGATCGCCATTCAATCGCCTAATAAGAGTACTACACGGTTCTAGAAGGACAAAGCGTCACCTTCTATTATAGGGCCATTTAGGGTCAAGAGGAAAGTTGGATCCATCGTCTATCGCCTATCGTCTCTAATTTGCATAAACTCCATAATGTATCATGTATCCATGACGCCAATATGTTGCCCGGACAAATCGCATAAACTAAATTGGAAGAATTGCAGACGGACGCGGGAACCTCACTCGTCGAATCCATCATTACGCATATTGGACCGTAGAGTCCAACAAATTTCTAAAACCGCTTCGCAGTAGACTAAGCTATCCGAAGCGGGACAAGTATAGTCCGTGATTCATATTTCTGGAGGATCACGACAATTACTACGGAGATTCATTCATCATTTGATTTGAATTAATTTCGAACATTGTTTCTCAAGGTGGGTATGTAAATACCTTGACTTCAGATAATGATTACCTAAGGATACACCTTTATTTTTCCTTTCTAAATAAAGAAACTATTATGAGATATACTTAAACCATAAAATTTATGAAATTTTATGTGGATATGAACCTTATGAACTTTTTAGATGTTGTTGATGATGATGCATGCAATGCGATATATTTTTGTGAATGGTCTATGAATGTTTAAATTCTCATCGATAAAGTATATGATGGTTACATTGCAGGAAAGAGAAAATTGTTGAATGTTTAAATACCATTAGAATGATGTTTGGATACGAGCGAAACCTATTTTGCAAATGATAATCTTGTGAATGTGTAAAAGAATTGGCGGGATATCGGTGAACTTAATTCACCGGGAAAACTTTGATGTTAATGCATTGATACAGGGATACCAAACTGAAATCATGATAGTATGCAATTACATGATGTTAATGCATAGAAATGTATGAGTTGGTGCTGCGGACTAATCTGTTATGCTATGGGCTGTGAAATACGCGATACCGATGATGATAGTGTATATCAGGACCACTGATCGAAACATTATGGTATGAATAAAGTAGGCGGAAATTATATTGATTTGAATGCATTGCTATGATAAATGGACTATTGTGTGATTTGGTAATAACACTGCCCAAGTCTACTGTCAACGATGACAAAACCTCTAGCAACACCTGCCTGCGGTGTTCCATTGTAGGCGTTGGACTCCGGTACTATTAGAGGGTGGAGGCGTATTTCCTGATCGGTATCCCTTCCTCGGAACCTCGAAGTCCTCGAGGATCTGGCCGGTTCACGCCCTCAACATGTGTGTGATGAGGATCATTACCGCTAGATTTACACTTCCACTTACGAAGTTCCCCATTTGAGTTAGGCCGATACCCGGACGCCCAAGATAGTCTAGCAGAGGATGATAGGAATGGAGTTGGAAGCGCAGGTTAGCAGCGTGAAGATGAGTAGATAGTTGAGACTTCATGGGGATCCGGCCTGCGGCTGGATTTGATGAAGAAATATGGCATAAATATTCATTATGATGTAACAAAACCACAGTTGTTTAAAATAAATTATTGAACTGGATAATTGAGATTAAAGAAATTCTTCAACAATTGATGATTGTTGTCTTTATGAAAGACTATTCTTATCGAATGATCGGATTGAATGCATACATAAATTATTAAAGAACGACAGCTGATTTCATTAGCATGCACGAGGTTTGCATGTGTAGCTAATACATGTATTCCTTGTACATACAATAGTATGTATGGACTCTTGATTTATCATCGACATTGTCAAGTTATTTACCGTGAATGTATGAACTATTTTCATTGTAATGATCGACGCCTTTAACTTCTGTGACTAATTTTCGAAGGGTGCGGGTGTATGTAATCTAATTCAAGTTGGATACATGATTAAAGATTATAAAGCAAAATTAATTAAAGAAAATAAGTGTGATTACTTTGCTAATACCTAACTACGCATCACATTTACGACTCTGAGAAATAAGTTAAAGATCAAAGGAAAATGTTAAAAAAGGGCTGCGATGCGAGGGAGCCCGATAGTCCCGAGAAGATAAAAATATTAATGGAATGTATACGTGGAGGGGGACTAGGGTGGTTGCGGTTGTGGCTACGCGATTCTACGATGGAATATGGGGAAAGATAGGGATGTGCTAATCTATCTCAATAGAGGAGGGAATGCGCCGCTAATTGTTGTTTTTCTATCTCCAGAAGTGAGTATTTATGTCCAACATGTGCTCAGATTGAGGCAATGATTGCCGATGACATCGATCTGAGGCACCGAAGCCGCTAGAGTTTTTAAGATTTATTTGATATCCATAGATATTCCTGAGCTAGGCCAAGTTTCTAGCTATGTATGGATATTAGCTCTTGGCAAGATTTTTAGCTCCTCGTAGATCGGATCATGCGGTATGGCAAAGAGGCAAAGAAAAGTAAACATGAAATTCATCATCGTAATCGTACTTGTCAAGTTATGTTTATTTCTTCGGCCATGAATTCAAGATTTAATGATAAATCTAAGCTACTAAAGCTTCGCTATAAAAATCAATATTATGCTTGGAAGTTATCGTTTAGTTTATTTCATAAAATGTTTATGACTTTAATGATGCTTTAAAAATATGGGTATTACATGAACATAGTGTTATTGTTGCAATAAATGTCTCATTGTCACAATGCGGATAAAATAGGTTGCATTTATGTTCATCATCACATAGTCATACTAACATAATGAACATATATACTAAGTTCATCACATAGCCAATTTTTAGTTAATATCTCATCGTCGCAATGTTATCAACATAGTACCATCATTGCAATATCCATGTCATTGTTAATATGTCACAAACAATATCAAATTTTCGCAATGTTATGAACATATCCTCGTCAAAGTAATGTGCCCCAAATATCCATTTGTCAAAATGTGACACAGATATCCTATCCTCACAATGTGAAGAACATTTCGTCAGTCGTGAATGTTGTGAACATAACCATACTGGTCTAATGTGACAAACATAGCTCCATAATGCATAAACATACAATGTGACTAACATAACCCATATTCTCACAATGTGACAAACATAACTATGGTTGACCTTGTTCATGACGATGGTTGACCGCGGATTTTACCATGGTTGAAAATAACCATGTTTGATCTGGCTTGTTTATAGATGAACATGGCTGGGGCCATAAATCCATATTATTGTGGATGAAAATATTTGTCATTGAAATGGATGGAATACATACTCAATTCTACCAATGCATACCAACATTTTCATCATAATGTCAGCAAACAATGTCAATGTCATTGCACCGTGATGAATAGCCTTGAACTCAAAATTAAACAAGTCTTGTCATTGCAATGTGATGAACATTACGACATTTGAGGTGCGTATCATTACTGACATACTTATTATACCTAAGAAATAGGAAGGCGTTCATCATATTAGACATTTATGTTCACTAAGAAATTCATCACATTGCAATGATGCAAATATCATAAACATTGTATAATGTGTGACCAAAATAATGTGTCGATTTCACACGATGATTTAAATGATAGCCATGCTCGCCACAATAAATGTCAGTGTTGTCATAATGTGATGAAATATACGACATGTATGTTCACTCTGTTGTTGTATTATACAACATTCAATGATCACAATGGCGACCATAAAACATTTATGTTAATCAGATGGTCACTTTTTACTTAAATGTCATCTCATCACAATGTGACATAGCCCCATCACGCATTATCCCCTATCGTCATAAATATGTGACAAAAATTATCCTATCATTGCAATTTTATGAACAGAGTATCCACAGCCGCATCGTGAAAATATCCAATAGGCATAACGTGACGCAAATATCTATCCTTGCACAGACAAACATAGCCCCTACCCATCGCAATGGTAAACATAACCATATTTTCACAAAGTGACAAACTTAGCCTTTATGATGAACATAAAATGTGATGAACATAACCATATTGGTTCCACCCAACAAACATAATCTCATGGTCACAAAGTGGGTTGACTCAGATGAACATAAAGCCATCACACAATGTCCTAAGAAAAAATATAATTCATCATCTGCAGAGTTCAACATGATTTTCTATCAATGTCATGAATATAGCCTCATCATCACTCTAATGGTAAATAACTCACATCATAATGTGACAAACGATGCCCTTTCGTCTTAATGGGATGAACATAGACCCATGTCACAATAAATGTCTTGTTGTCGCAATGTGATGAAATATAATGACATTTATAAGTTCATCACATAGCCATATGAAATATGATCATCATACGATGAACATAAGACATTTATGTTCATAATAGCCACTTTTTACGAATTTCTGTCATCCCAGCAGGATGAACATAACCCTATCGAAGGTAAATATTCCGGCCATTGTCAATAGACAAACATCCTTGCTGTACTGTGATGAACATAGCCCATGTCACAATGTGATGCAAATATCCAACATGCATAATGTGATGCAAATATCCTGATTCCTCACAAATACACAAACATAGCCCCGCCATCACAATGTGGTTAACATAACCATATTGTCGCAATGTGACTAACTTAGCCTTATATATGATATATAAAATATGACTAATTGATAAAATATATTTTCAGAATGCATCTAACATAACTACAGCTGAACTTGGTTGACTATGATCATGGTTGACTATGGGTGACCATAGCCAGACAATGCATGACACTAGTTAAACATGTTTGATAACTATTGTCCATAATGTAATTATTATCGGCTATACATACTATTCACAATGTGAAAATATAGACACATAAACTATATATCACAACAACATCACTTCCTATATTTTCTAATGTGACAAACATATCCTCCTCATTGTAATGTGGATGGAATATAATGCACATTTGATGTTCATCATATCCATAAAACATATGATGAACATATGGCATTTATGTTCAACATATAGCTACTTTTTACTTAAATGTATTGTCATCACAATATGATGAACATACCCCCATCATTGCATTATCCCCATTGTCATCAATATGTGACAAACAATATGTTGTTGTCACAATGTGATGAACATATTACCCTCATCAAGAGAATGTGTGGTGAAAATATCTCATCATCAGAATGTAGATGCAAATATCCCATTAAGCTCCAATCTACCAAACATAGCCCCTCTTCAATGAATGAGAAAAAATAATCATATTGTCTAATGGGATGCAAATATCCCATCACACAGACAAACAATTCCAAATGGCTCTAAGCATGTGAATGCCATATATAGTCTCATCAACTACTGGTCGCTTAACTCATGGTCACTGTGGATGACAATCACAAATATATAATTCATTCTCTGAATCAGTTGTCAACCACACCAAACTGGAAGGTCAACCATAATGAGAAAGGTCTTTCATTTAAAACTAACCATGGTGACATGGAAGCAATCCATAGTCATGGTAAACTGTAATTAACTACATGTTCATGGTAACCAAGATCAACCACAATTAACCATGGCTCATGCCCAAATATAATTATCCATGGTCATGGATCAACCATAATTAACCATGTGAACCATAGTCAATCTTTCCTTCCCAAAGTCAACCACGTTCTACTAAAGTTAACCATGCTCATGGTCATTATCATAGTCAACCATAAGAAACAATGGTCATAGTCAACCATAGCCACCATGATCATTCTACCTGACCCATTAATGCATTATTATTTTATAATGCATTTTAATGTAATACTTTATTAATGCATTATACTAAAGCAATGTATTAATTAGTGTTTTAATTTATAATAATACATTAATGTATTTAAACTTTAGTAATTAATACTACTTATTAACATAATATTTTATTAGTGTATTTAACTTTATTAATGTTTTAACAATTATAAACACTCTATTAATTAATAATATGTTAATGTGTTAATGTATTAATTAATATTTACATGTATTAATTAATCACCACATTACAATATAAGTTAATACATTAGTGTATCAATTGCATTGATGTTTTAATGTACCAATACTTTAGTCATGTTTTTACCAATACTAATGTACTTTTTATACATTACATTTATAATAATGTATTATTTCTATTGATAGCATTAATTATTTAGCAACGTATTAAATTAATTCATTTCCACATTATATTTATTAATATCATTTATTTAATAGGGTTACATTTATACATTAATGTAAATTAATATATTAATTTAACATTAATATAAGATTGCAAATGGGTTGGTTAGTAGTGAGTACACATATAAATTAATAATAATTGTTATATTTTTATTAATGTTTTAATACTTTATTAATGTTTTAATAATTAAAATGTATTAATGCATTTAACTCACAAATTCATACACACACAACACCACATCATTATTACCATGTTACTGTATTAATTTCATTCATAATCATGACCATAATAAACCATTGTAACATTTATTCAATCGTGGTAATTTCCACTCAATGTATTAACATCTTAATATGTATTATTAATGTGTTACTATAATAATGTATTTAATAGTCTTTAATATTAATTTATCATTGTAGTATTGTATTAATACATTAGTAATGTATTAATGTATTAATTAATTCAATACATTACATTAATAAAAGGTCAATTTTCATTTTTTCTAAAAACGATTGGCCCAAATTCCATAGTACAAAATTATTTTACATTAAAAAATCACCAAACTTTTATAGAAACTATACGTGTAAATTTAGAAATTTAAATATTTTATGTTAAAATTCACTACTAAGGATATTAAGTTTCAGATACATGACTAGTAAGATTAGCTAGCCCATGTTTCAGATTTTAATATAAATTTTCATCCTTAAAATTATCTCCCAGCTTTTGTCATGGCTAGTGGTCATCTATGGACAAGAATTGTGAAACATGGTTGACCATTGTCAACCACACTCAACCTTGGTCATGTTCAACCAATGTCAACCATAGTGATGGTCTACAAAAGCTAACCATGGTCATGATCAACCATAATTAATCATGATCATAGCCATAGTAAAATCAAAGGGTAATCCAAGGTCAACCACAATTAACCTAGTCATGGTCAACCAAGGTTAATCATACTATCTTTTACCACTGCAGGACAAGGTCATGGTCAACCATAATTAACTACGAATCTTTCCTCCCCAAAAGTCAACCAAGGTTTACCAAAATAAACCATGGTCATGATCAATCATAGTGTCCTGAGGAATCAACAATTAGCCAAGGTGCTCAAGCATACGCAGTGGGTCACAGTGATCCAAACTGGCTACCACTATATAACCTCCTGTGTAAACTAACATGCCCCTTACGCGGCACACAAGGCTAGTCGGGGGGAATTGAACTCAAACCCTCATGGAACTTCATTTTCACCACACTTGCCACTGAGTCAGCTCTCTGTGGACTTAATATTAATTTTTTTAATATCAATATTTAAAAAAAAAAAAAAAAAAAAAAAAAAAATATTAATAAATACAATATTAATATGTATTATTATTTTAATAATGTATTATTTATGTATTACATAATTAACACTAATTAATAAGTTACATTATAATGTAAATTATACTTTAATTTATATATTACATTAATGTAATAATGTATTAATACTTTATTAATGCATTATTTTATTTGTATATTAATATTTTATTAATGTTTTAGTGTATTCATACTTTAGTGGTAAATGTATTTATTAAAATTGTGTTAGTTAAATAAATTAATACATTTCACTATATTTTAATATATCAATGTTATTCATATTCATGATCATAAAAAACTAAGATCGCGAATACCAGTTAACCATAATTCATTTCAAATGTATTAATACTTTAAGAACATATTTATTAATGTATTAATAATTTTAATAATGCATTATTATAATATATTATTTTTTTTTTTTTTTTTTTTTTTTTTTTTTTTAATTAATTAATACATTACGTTTTAATAATGTAATAATGTATTAATTGATTAATTACATTACATATTTAATATATAAAATATGTTACTTTTAATACTTTTATTTATACATTAATACTTTATTTATACACACAGCATTATACTATACATTATTAATATTTTAATAATGGTTTACTAAATACATTAAGTTCAATAAATTACTTTATTAGTGTATTAATACTTTATTCATGTATTTATTAAGGTATTTGTTAAATGCATTTAATTTATTATTAATGTATTATTTTATTAGTATTGATACTTTTATCAATGTATTAATGTATAAATTAATTAATACATTATATTATTAATGCAACAATCAATCAATCAAGGTATACTTTAATGTATTATCACATTATTAATGTATAATTAATAGTTTAATATGTTATATTATACATTAACATATTAGTACTCTAATAATTTATTAGTAAATACATGAAGGTCAATGTATTACTACTTTAATAATACATTTTATTGGTGTATTAATACTTTAGGCAATGTATTTATTGTTGTATTTAATGTATTATTAATGTATTACTTTATTAATGTATTACTACTTCTTAGCAAATGTATAAAATTAATAATGTATTAATGTATGTATTTAATACAATATGATTTGACATTAATGTAAATTAATACTTAATTTATACATTACATTAATATATCAATAGATCATTAATTTATATGTATTGGATATAATAATATAATATATTGATGTATTAATGAATTACACTATTATTATATATGACATTACTGTAATAATTACACTTAATACATTAATGGTCATCCTCTTCAAGGTAAGCTATATCAACTCAACAACCACTTTATAAAAGTTATTGATATACACCTATGCCATTTTTTTCAATATGTGGAATGATGTACACTAGGCCTTCATTAAAATACCCTTCCTCGATATTCCTGATGAGCTCTCAGAAGAATTCTCGGAAGTGCTCGACAAAAACTATTACAAGAGAAAAATCAAGAGGTTGCTTTGGGGACTTTTTGACTATGTGTCGAGCTGCAAATTTATGGGTCCGGTCGGTGTGTTCTTGGGTCTCACCATGACTGCTATACAGACCTACCTTAGCCTCTTCCGGTAACACTAACGGGCATGCTGCTTAGTTCATTAGACATAGACAAAGATATACTCCTACACGAGATGCCACGCCATCAACGATTGAGAACTTTCATTTTTTCTTTCGTGTATTTATATTGTTTGTGTCATCTTTTCTTCAAGCTACGTATTTGTATTAATTTTGTTATATCTATGTTACTCTTTGGTAATGCATTGAATGAAACAAAAATATTCTTTGGTTTTAGAGTGCCATACTTTTGAATTCTTCCATGAAATGTCATTAAATATTTGATCCACATTTTTAAATTTCATAACAAGGTGTTGGTTAAGATTATTGGACACCACAAAGTTGTTTTCCTTCCAACACTTTTATTCAAAATTTATTTCTTTATCGAGAGATGATTTGGATTACGATGGCTTTGAAAATTTGCATCACCTCCTTACTTAACTAGAACTTTTAAATTTTGTGTGTTTTTATGTCTATATTTTTAATGGAATTTTTTATAAGATTTCTCCATTTTCTACAAAATATTTTCGTCAATTTCAAGGGATTTAATTACCGAGCTTTTTTGTTGTTCATTTTGTGCTCATTTGCACACTCAACAAGGCTTCATGATTTCCAAATTGGAGAAAGAAAAGAGGATGAATAAAGGAGAAGAAAAACCTGAGATCTTGCCACTGTGGCCATTGCAAGAAAGGTATGGTTGATTTTTGTCATTTCCTCTCTTACTTTGCAAAAAATACAAAACAATTAATCATGAGTTATGGATGAAATCCCAATGACATTGAAAACTTATTAGCTAGGTTCACTACACATAATTAATACTTGAATGTAAATCTCTCAACAATTCACTAATCTTCTATAGGGTTTTTTCAAGTTCATTGTAAAGATAATACATAGTTTTTCTTTGTTTTACACAAAATTATGTTAACGATTTTGTTGGGATAAAATGAAATTTTTGTTTGTAATACCTTTGTCATAAGTCCACTTATTAAATTTCTTTTTTAAAATGCAACATATATTATTAAATAAAACTCGAAGACAATGTAAACCGCCAACAAATAGACCAAGGCAAGAAAAACCCCAACCCACCACAATCACCCAACATAAACACCCAAATTGATGAGGGTTTGAACACATTAAGAACACATGTAAATCAATTAAGGGGCACGAGAGAACTAAGCATAAAGTCCTTGGCCACTTCATTGGACGTCATTGTGAGGTCCATTGCACATGCCCAAGGGAAATTGACTTTTATTTCTGAATATAGGGCAAGAATGTTTGAGTATTACATCACTGGATTAGATAGAAAGAAAGTAGGAGACTTGGGTATATCAAAACAACAATTGTTGTTTATTTTTATTGATCCTTGATCTAGACAACAACCACCTGTGACCAAGAAACACATTTTCATTGACTGGTGCATCCACCCACAAATTAGTGAAAACTAGATGGATAGGTGGTACATGGTATTTGATAAACCTCCCTGCAATAATAGGGAGGTGCCATTATATTTTTGTGAAAATTATGGGATGAATTTATTGTGGGTCAACCTATCAACTACTTTGACATCGGTGACTTATAGGGGTTGGGTCGAGGGTCCACACAGGACTGAGAGAATGTTAAGCGCAATCCCATGTTAGGTCCTTGTCCCCCAGGTGAAGACCTAGCCCCCTTCCCCAACATCCTCTTGTTGTAGAGAGCTTGCAACAAGTACAGGTTGCTATATTATCATTGACTCATAGCTTAGTGCAACATGGCAGCTTTGTTGCACTATCTCGACAGTAGGTGTCTTCCAGTGACATTGATAGAGGGGTCAGAGCTTCACCCCGTACAACAAAGTTCAATTAGGAGAGGGTACATGGACATAATAGTTGTCCATGTGAACCTCACAGATGCTTGAGTTGTGGGAAGACTTGCTATGGGCCTATTGAAGCTAGTGGAAAACAGAGCTTCATGGAGGAGGTTAGTATCTTAACCATCTCAATGTTCTTCATCGTTATATATTTATATAGTATTTGGTGTATTTATATCAATATTTTATCTTATGTTGTTTTGTAGTTGCTACACCCGTGTAGTAGATCCTCTACGCCCATGGATGCATCAATGTCTATCTCCTCCACTGATGTAGCAGTAGAGGAAACCTTCTTAATCGGTCTACCCCACACAAAGGTATGTGTCACATTTGATAAATTCACCATAGTGATTTCTTTATTTTATGGCATCCTCTAATTTTTAATGTTCGTGTGTTTCTATAGGTAGTGGAACCGAGCGATTTTGAGGAATGTCCACCTGGGATGTACAAGTCACCTACACCACAGGTATCATGCGTAGAGTTAAATATCGTTTAAATCTCTAATTTGTTGTATTTATGTTGTTGAATTTTACTATTTTGTACTAATAGTTCAATATTATTAATATGTGTGTAGGTTGTCGATATTTTTTCTAGTTTTATTACTAGTCCTCTCCCTAGGCACCTTCCCACAGCTTCTGAGTTACCTTACTCCAGGCTTAGGGTTCTTCCATCCCTTGTACAGTCTATGGGGGTCCATCGCCACCCACCCACAACATATTTCTTATTCCATGCATCCTCAATGGACCCGTAGTCCACCCATCTGTACCACCTCTTCATCGCATTCATCCACAGTGGATGCACCCATATTCCACCCACCCCCACCACCATTTCCATCTGTTCCATCCACCGAGGTTTCCATAGTAGAGGTTTCCTTAAAGCAAGTTGTATAACCAAGCACTCCACCTATTAGCGACTCTCCATCGAGGCCCGAGATATTCACGGTGAGATAATTTCTATATGATTCTAATTAAACCCAACAAATACTAAGAAATTAATCACTAATATAAGTAAAAATCAAATTTCTAACCTTCTAAGGCCAAAATATAGGTTGTTACATTTACAAATCCCTAGAACACAACTATGATCTAAAATAGACTAATTCCTCCTTACATGCCTTTCCATGTAACTTCCCATTTTAACATATACAACAATAAATGTATGTCTTTCCATAACATTATGCAACGAAAAATTAAAATCAAATTGTGGATTGCAATGAAACAAGCATCACAAAAAAAGGAACATTTCTTATCCCAAGAAATAAAAAACATTTTTTCTAGGGACATATGAATTAATTTTATATCACAAATTTCCTTTCCATCCAATGAAGCATTATTTCCATGCCATGTCATGCCATGCCATGTCATGCCTTTTCATGCCACGCCTTGCCTTTCGTGCCCATGCCTTGCCTTTCCATGCCATTCCATGTCATGCGATGCATTTCCTTGCCTTGCCATGCCATGTCATGTTATGCCTTGCCATGCCATGCCTTACCATGCCATGTCATGCCTTTCCTTTCCATGCCATGCCATGCCTTATCTTTCCATGCCATGACATGCCTTGCATTTCCTTTCCTTTCGAGGCCATGTCATGCATTGCATTGCATTGCCTTGCGTTTCCATGCCTTTCCATGTCTTTCCTTGCCTTGCCATGCCATGCCTTACATTGCCTTGCCTTTCCATGCCGTGTCGTTCTTTTCCATGCCATTTATGTCTTTCCTTTCAATGCCATCCCATGCCATGCCTTGCCTTGCTTTTCCTTTCCATGCCATGTTATGTCATTCCTTTCATTGTCTTTCCATGCCTTGG